>OVBE01002918.1:0-28758 GCA_900406425.1 Iberis pinnata | reverse complement strand
ATAATTAAACTTAAGTATTTGCTAGACAATGGATTAGCAAATCTGTGTTTATCATTGACATATAAGATAAATTATTAGATGTGTAAATTTGTTTATATATGTTTAGTTATTGTTTTGATCTTCAAAGACGACATTATTAAATTTTTATCACATAAGCTACCTCTTATTTATTTACCTACACTACAAGAAAATAAATGTATTACATCACGAAATTAAATGATACAATTTTACATTGTTTATTAGTAAATGATACAAAATATATGATAAAATATCACTATTGTTATTTAGTTTAACATCAGTTTCATATAAGCAATATAAATTTTTATCACTATAAAAGAATTGATAAAATTATCTATCAACTTATAACATTGAAGTAGAATTGATAAAAAAAAAATAGATTTACATCATTTCATTGGCATCACTTTAAAAACAATGCTTCTAAATTTTTTTTTTTTTAAAAAAACATTTGTCCCACATCAACTTCATAGGAAGTAGAAGACTCGTAACTACTCTTATATAATAGTTACTTAAATTTATTGTTTAACTCATAGCTTATGGGCATTACAAATTTTTGTTGGCTTTTAATGACTAAAATGATTTTACCTAAGTCATCTAATATTAAAATATAAAATATTATACGAATGAAATATATATAATATTATCATCATATGTTTATATAATTATTTTAGTAATAATTGTAATAAACTAATATTATTGTAGTATCAACTTTTCAAAATTATATAAAAATTTACATCACATGTAATGAACATCACTTGTAATGAACGTAACAAATTTTAATATCACTTATACTAATTAAAAAAAATTAACATCATTTTGTAAATTAATGCAAATTAACATCATTTATAAAAATTGACGAAAATATTTACATCATTTATATAAATTGAATAAATGATATATATTAACATCAATTACATAATCGATGCAACATTAACATCAATTATTTTTATTGATATAAAATATTTGCATCATCAATTATTAGATCACTTGATAAAATGATGTAAAATTCATTTATAAATGATGCAAAAATTAAAAATAAATGACACAAAACACCATTTTTCTTGTAGTGCTATCACATAAGCGACATTCTGAAGTGTTTTTTTTTTCTTTTTCTTGTAATTTCCTGAAATGATCTCTTACATTCGAGTGGTTTTTGTGAAAAAATCGAGGTAATGTTTGATTAAATCAATTTGTGATTTTAGGAAGACAACGTCTTTTGGAAAATATATTGTATAATATGATGTCTTATGGAATATATATTCTAGAATATGACGTGTTTTAAAAAATATATTTTAGAATATGACCTCTTCTAGAAAATATATTCTAGAATATGACGTGTTCTAGAGTATAATTTCTATTGTGTGCACTTATTCTGGAATAGATTTTTTTAGAAGACAAATAATACACAATATTGAATTGCAATTCTAGAATACGCACCTTGGAAAAGCATAATCTTGGAATACATTTTTTATGTTACTTTGAAAAAGTAGTCTAGAATATCTAGTATACATGTAGAATGTAGACTATATTTTAAAAGCAAACTAATCTTGATTGTTAATTGGAAGGAAACTATAATACACATATATGTGATGTGTGGTATATGGAGAATGCTTGACAATAATTGTTGGATCTATATCATTGATAAGAAAAATGTGGTAGAATGATCGGTTTGAAATCTAATTCTACTTAGCAATAGATGAAAAATGGTTTTAGAAGACTTCAATATGGAATTGGGTACGACCGATTTAAAAATCAATTACTCCTCTTTTGGGTTGGTTGATTACTTAGAAGCTCCACCACTGATGTCACAAATGATCGTCAAGTTAAACATTTGTTTGGAATTTTTAAAAAGGAGAATGCGATGTGTTTGTGTGTGACGTTTAAAATAGTGGTGACTATTCCCATTGAAGCAGTAGTTGAAGTAGTGGCATTCAAAATAGAAATCTTTGTCAAAGTGCTATTCATGGCCATGATGATTAAATAAGCAATATCAAATTTGATGTTAATAAACCGCTAGAACTTTCAATTGGTGAAAGATGCTGACAATAAGCCTCAATTACTGAGAGAAGATGTAAGTAAATCTATATGTAATGATAATATGAAAAGCTATCCTTCTAATGTTGAAGTTGGTGTTGATGATGAATTGTTAACTACAAAGATCAAAAGTTTGGAGTGGTTGATTGTGTAAAAAAAAGGATCTTTTCAAAACAAGGAAGACTTAATAAAGACAATGGAGATATATGTCATGAAAAATAACTTTGTTTATAGAATTGCAAAATCGTGGACGCGTTTCAGGTGTATACGGTGCAAAGATCAGTTCTGCAATTAGAGAGATCGTGTAGAGTGTCTACTTGTGAACAATTTTTAATTCTTTCTCTTTTTGTTAATCACTTTCTGATATATCAAAACATTAAACTCTACCATTAAGAGTGTATACTAAAGATCACAATGTCACTCTAGATTAATCAAGAAGCGATATATAACTATACCTCAAAAATCCACAATACAAAAATTGAAATATTGTAGATAAACAAAAATCCACAAAAGAAATATTGAATATTCATATAGTATTGTACTTATTGGAGACTCCATAGATCATATGACAAATCTTTAAACATAATAAAAAGGGTGGAACGACCATTCTGTCGAACGGTCATTCCATAATGTTCAATATAATTTCTGGAATATTTTGGAACGATCGTTCCATGCCAGAATGGTCGTTCTAAAATGTTCCAGGAATTACACAGAACATTATAGAACGACCATTATGTATAAATAATGAAATTTAAAAGAAAAAAATTTTAAGAAAATTATTAAGAGTAAAAAAATCTAAATTTTTAAAATTGTGTAATTTTACAAAGTAGTGTAATAAAAGGTTAGTTTTACAAATCATAGGGGAAAATCCTTTTAACTAAATTTCCTTTTAATATATTTCAATTTTGATAGTTTCTAATCCCCTATATATAGAGACTATAGTACAAGACTTCCTCGTTTTTTATTTGTTTGGGGACTTTTCTATTGTATTATATTATCAAAATCTGAATAAAAGAAAGATCTCGTTTGACCAAAAAAAAAAAAAAATAATAATCTCTTGGCGTTGGAAAACTGTTTTGGAAATTGTTCTTTTAATTTTTTTCTTTTGATATTTCCTATCTATTATAATTCCGACAATATTTTTTCATAATTATTACTGGAAATTTGTTTGGTGAAAAGAAAGCAAATCATCCGGTAGAAAAATGATTAAGAAAAAAACCCAAAGACACGAGGACATAATAACATTCGATCATGTAAAAGTAAAAACCATTGGAATTTGGAAACATAAAGTTAATAAAATCTTGTAAAAAAAAAAAAGGTTAATAAAATCAAACTAACCTTTCTTGTCTAACCAAGCCAACATAACTATGAACTGTACTATAGTAATCATTACCATCATCATAATTATGATTATTACCACCAACATCAAACATCAAGATCATCATCATAATCATTATTGTTTTCATGAACCTTAGATGTCTCCACCAAAACAATCTCTTCACTAGTCCTCTTCTTTTTCTTCTTTATATACTTTTTTCTCCTCAATTTCTTGAGGAAGTTTGAGACATGATGTTGCTTCCATTAATATTAGACCAGAAGATGCATCAGAATCCATTGAATCACCACCATCACTATCTCCTTCTACATCATCTTCATCATCATTATCATTATCATTATCATAGTAACAACCATGGTCATGATCATGAGAATGTGAGACTAAATACATTGTCCATCCAGATTCAAAGCTGAGACAGTCTTCAGTGGATCCATTGAACTTACCAGATTCCATTTATTTTATATAGTTAAGTTGCAACTTTTTGTCTAGATAATAATAGTTAATAAACAGAAGAAACAAAGAGACCAAATACCTTTAACAAAAGAAACAAAGAGACAATATAAAACCCTAAAGTGAGACAGAACCAACAAGAAGCTGAGATATTAAGTAAAACAATCCAACAAACAAGTATTTATATAATGTAAATGTGTGTTTGTGTGTATGTATTTTGATGATAAAATTAGACAAGATAAGAGGTGTTTCCTACAATAATTTTTAAAAATAAATTATTAACTTGTGATAAAAGGGAATATATTTTATCAAAAATAGAGAAAAAAATGGAAATAATTTGTTTTTTTGGGTGAAATTAAAAGATAAGTAGAGGCTGGCATCTTTATAAAGATAAAGGAGTTGGGTGAAAGGGATGGAGGTTGTATTTAAAACACTTGAGAGTTGCAATTCATCTCTCATCTTCTACTGACCAAATAACAGCTCACTGTCGAGATTTATATATACATGTTAAATAATACAAGACAAATATACCCATCCAATATTAATTTTGGTAGAAAAAATAGAGAACATTTTTGCAAAAACAATCAAACTAAAGCTTAAAGAAACACAACAATGAATGTAATTGAAGTAATTCTGTTATCAGTTTTTTTATTTAAAAAATAATAAAAGAAGCTATAAATAAGTCAACCCATATATAATTCTGAATTATTGACAAAACACATGGCTTAGTGTTGTTCGAGTTTACTCCTAAGTGTCATGGGCTTCAATTATCTTCATAGGCTTCGAACAGGTTAGCTAGTAAGAAGCTTTGTTTTCTGGACTTGGGCCAAGATGCGCATTAGGCCCAAGTGGTGGATCAAGAGCTTCGACTTCTGTTGGGCCCTTGGACATGTCCATTAGTAGGTCGTCTTCTTCAAATAGTTGAGGTTCGCGCATGAGAAGACCTACAACAGAGTAATCAAGATCAAAGAGTTAGAGAGAGTTTTACATTCTTATTCAGAGAGTTGTGTTATAGGCATAAGTAAGTGCTTATCTTTCTACCAGATTCTTGAGGTTCATTCCAAGTTGATCAGGCTTGTAATTGGATTGAATCGGACTCGTTGTATTTCAATATAGTGAAGTCAGTTGAGAGAGTACCGACTCTCTCCCGAGACGTAGGGCACGTTCCCTGAACTCGGTGATCAATTGCGAGTGTTTCAAGTCTCAAAATTGGATCAATTGAATCAACACAACAAGTGTTTATATCGGGTCAAATGTTCACAAGTGGTGTCAGAGTCACAGGTTAATACAGGAGGTAAGTTTCGTGTACCAGAGTTCGCCTGCTGCTTTGCTCAGCTGAAGAAGCAAGGTGTGTTGTTTCCTATAACAAGAAAAAGAGAACTCAAGTTCCAGTACAAGAAAACTACAAGATTCGAAAGAAGTTTCAAGAAAGTGCAGAATTGGTAGGTACTTATCTTTTCTTATAAATGGCAGATAATCTCATGGTTAGCACCAGAGTAGATGTGGAAAGATTTGATGGAGATGGGGATTTTGGTCTTTGGGAGATCAGAATGCTAGCCCATTTTAGACTCGTAGGTCTTAAGGATATACTAACATATTTTGATCTGTTGAAAGATACCTCAACAGAAAAAGATGATCCAGTAACTCCAGGTGAGGGATCATCAGTAACAACCACATCTCAGCCAAAGAAAGTTAATGATCCAGTCAAGATTTAAGCTACTATAAAAGCTAAAAGCATTATCATTCCAAACATATCAGATAAAGTTCTAAGGAAGGTTGTGAACTGCGATACTGTAGCTGATATGTGGTCCATGTTAGACAAACTCTACATGGAGAGCTCATTACCTAATATAATTTACTTACAGTTAAAGTTCTATACGTTACAAGATGATTGAAAACAAATCTATAGATCAAAAAGTAGATGACTTCCTAAAGTTGGTTTCAGAACTTGAAAATCTGGGAGTTTCAGTTACTGAGGAAGTCCAAGAAATATTACTTTTGAGCTCCCTACCAAACAAGTATGATCATCTCAAAGAGACACTCAAGTATGGTAGGCAGACTCTGAGTTTAAGGTAAGTTACAGCCTCGACTAAATCCAAGGAAAGGGAACTTTAAGACAGTGGTAAAGTCACCAACGGACAAGCAGAAGGCCTCATGGTTCAAACCAGAGGCAGACCAGATAAGAAAGAAGGAAATCATAACAGAGGAAGGTCTAAAAGCAAAGGTAAAGGAAAAGCTAAAGGAAAGAAGAAAGAAAAGGTATGTTTTGTATGTGGCAAAGAAGGGCACTGGAAAAAGGATTGCCCTGAAAGGAAAAGCAAAGCAAACAACCAACAAAATTCTAAAGAATCAACTAATTTAGTTGATAGCTATGATGGTCCACTAGTGTTAACAGTTAGTCTGAAGAATACCAAATATCAGTGGGTGCTTGACTCAGGGTGCACATTTCACATAACCCCTAATAAGGATCTGCTTTATGACTTAGAGGAATTTGAAGGTGGAGAAGTCTTAATGGGTAATAACACAGTAAGTGAAGTCAAAGGGATTGGGAAAATCAGGATCACAAATCCAGATAAATCTAAAGTCATATTATCATAAGTGAGATATATGCCCACAATGAGCAGAAATCTTATTTCCTATGGTATTTTGGAAAAATCAGGTTGTAAGTATGAGGGGGGGGGGGAACTTTGTGATTACATTTTACAATGGGAGCAAGAAGGTGTTGAGTGGTAAGTACATCAATGGGCTGTATCATCTTCAGGGAACAATTTCAAAACCAGAAGCAAATGTGCGTAAAGCAGTACCAGATTCTACATCTTTGTGGCATTCAAGGCTAGGACACATGAGTGTTACTGGAATGGACATACTAGTCAAGAAAGGCTACCTAAATGATGAAGAAGTAAAGAGTCTGGATTTCTTTGAAAATTGTGTCTTGGGAAAGTCTCACAAGAGAAGTTTCTCTAAAGGACAACATTCATCTAAGGAAGTTTTAGACTACATTCCTTCTGACATGTGGGGTTCACCATCAACTCCAGAAAGTCTAAATGATTGTAAGTATTTCATAAGTTTCATTGATGATTTTTCTAGAAAAGTCTGGATCTATTTTCTCAAGACTAAAGATGAAGCTTTCTCTAAGTTTGTGGAGTGGATAACAACAGCAGAAAATCATTGTGGAAATAAGGTTAAATTCCTAAGGACTGATAACGGATTAGAATTTTGCAACAAACAATTTGATTTGTTTTGCAGGGATAGAGGAATTACTAGGCACAGAACATGTGTCTATACACCTCAGCAGAATGGAGTCTCAAAAAGAATGAATTGAACAATTATGGATAAAGTTAGATGTATGCTAACTGAAACTGGTTTAGCACAAGAATTTCTGGCAGAAGCTGCCTCTACTGCTGTTTATTTGATTAATAGGTCACCTAACTCATCAGTGGAATTTAAACTACCAGAAGAGATCTGGAGTGGCACTAAACCAAGCTTAGAAAATTTAAGAAGATTTGGAAGTTTGGCTTATGTACACAATGTTCAAGGGAAAACAGATCCTAGAGCTATCAAAGGAATCTTCACAGGTTATCCCCAAGGGATTAAAGGCTACATGATTTGGATTCTAGAAGAACAGAAATGTGTAATTAGCAAGAATATGGTATTCAATGAGGAGAAAGTGTTCAAAGATGTTAGAATATATCAAGTCTCTACACAGACTGTAGAACGACCAGCTAATTCTAATCAAATCAGAAGAGTTACTTTTAATCCTATTCTTGACTACCATGAGGAACATGAACCAGAACAGGAGTTTCATGACCAATCACAAGTTTCAAGAGAAGCATCATCTTCAAGACATACACCAAACTCCACATCAAGTGAAGACTATTCAGAGAGAGAAAAGTCAGCTAGGAGTTCACCTCAGGAACTAGCTGATTACATCCTGGCTAGAGACAGAGCCAGGAGAGAGGTAAGGCCACCATCTAGATTTACTGATACTGAATTTTTTGCTTATGCTTTGGCAGGAGAAGCCTCGGTGGATTTGGATGAGCCAAGATCATTTGATCAAGCCATTGATAACAAAGAAGCACCAAGATTTAAAGCCAGATTAGTTGCAAAGGGATTTTCTCAAATTGAGGGAATTGATTATGATGAATTTTTTGCACCAGTGGTAAAGCATGTGTCAATAAGACTAATCATATCACTACTAGTACAACATAACCTAGAACTGAAGCAACTAGATGTGAAAACAACATTTTTACATGGAGTTCTAGATGAAGATATCTACATGGAGCAACCAGAAGGGTTCGTGGTTAAAGGACAAGAAATGAAAGTGTGTTTTCTAAGGCAATCACTCTATGGTCTAAAACAGAGCCCTAGACAGTGTAATAATAAGTTTGATGAATTCATGTCAGAACATAAATTTCTTAGGAGCAGCCATGATGCGTGTGTGTATGCAAAAGGAACAGACATTAAAGACCAAATCTTTCTCCTTATATATGTGGATGACATGCTGGTGGCTTCAAAGGATAAGAGTAGAAATGAAGTTCTCAAGAAGAAGTTGATGCAGTACTTTGAAATGAAGGACTTAGGAGCAGCTAGCAAGATTCTAGGAATGGACATTACAAGGAATAGAGGAAAAAGGAACTCTGAGTCTCAGAGGAAATACTTGTCCCAAGTACTTAAGACAATTGGAATGTTAGAATCTAAGCCTGTTACTACTCCTATAGGTTCTCAATTCAAGCTAAAAAGTCTATCAGAAGAAGAATTAGAAAAGGAGCAGAAATTAATGAAGGATGTTCCATACGCCAGTGCCGTGGGAAGCCTAATGTATGCTTTGGTGGGATCAAGACCAGACCTTGCATATGCAGTGGGTCTGGTAAGCAGTTTTATGAGTAAACTTGGTAGAATTCACTGGCAAGCAGTAAAGTGGATCATGAGATACGTAAAGGGAGTGTTAGATTCTAGCTTAACTTTCACAAAATCATATAATTTTAATATTGTTGGTTTTGTAGATACAGAGTATGCTGCAGCTCTTGATAGAAGAAGATCTATCACATGTTATGTATTTCAGGTTGGCTCAAATACTGTTAGTTGGAGGTCAGGACTACAAGGAATTGTGACTCTGTCATCAACAGAGTCAGAATATGTAGCTCTGACTGAAGCAGTTAAAGAAGCGTTATGGCTTACTTGTCAAGAGTTAAATTTAGGTAATTCAGCAGCAAATGTATTTTGTGATTCTCAAAGTGCAATTTGTTTATCTAAAAATGGAGTTTGTTCATGAAATGACTAAACATATTCAGACTAAATATCATTTTATTAGAGATGTTATTGCTAATGGTAATGTTTTAGTTGAAAAGATTCATACTTCACAAAATCTTGCTGACCTTTTGACAAAATCCATACCTGGGCCACAGTTTGAAAAAGGGTTGGGACAACTTAGAATAGTCTGAGACTGTCCAGGACTCTGCTCAGGTAAGTGTATCCTGCAAAGGTATGAAGTTTAAATCTCACTGGTTAGTATGAGTTTTAATCTGTTTCTTATGTTTTATAGCTTTACTTAAATCCAGAGGGTGAGCTGTATTACATAAGCAATATTTATGTTATCTGGTTGATTCGTATTTAATGAATACGATTCTCTGTAAGTTGTGTTCTTGTTCTTAGGGTATCAACATGTATCAAGATCCTCACATGCAAAAGGAAAACAAGAGTTAGATACATTTTACAGAGTTAAAAGTGTTGAATCCTAAAAAGCATGAGAGATCTAAGGGTCAAGGAGTTCTTACCACTCATTATGTGAAGATGCAGAAGTGACAGGCTCAGAAGACCGAAGGCCAAATGTGGATATGTGCTTTGCATGTTAAGAAGTAAGAGGAATAAGTACAACTACCAAAGAAAAGATAAAGAAACAAAACAGAGATATGAAAAGCTGCTGAAGAGGAAGTACTTAACTTCGGGTAAAGTCTTCAATGGGGGTTTCATCTTGCTCTAAAGCTTGCAGAATAAGTGTTACACAAAAGATAAGGTGTTAGTACGAGTAGAGAAGATGAACAGACAAAAGGAGTATCATTCACAGAACAAGTAAATCTTGAGTTTAGTTCAAGGAGGAGCTTAAGGAGAGCTTACCATCGGAAGAGGTAAAGGCTGAAGCTTGAAGATGCTCGGTTTCACGGTAAAATCATCAAAGACACAGAAACCCTAGAAAATCACTGCATGAGCTGAAGGGTCCAGAGTGTGTATAAATGTGTGACACGTAGGTCAAAGGAGGAGATTGTTGTTCGAGTTGACTCCTAAGTGTCATGGGCTTCAATTATCTTCATGGGCTTCGAACATGTTAGCTAGTAAGAAGCTTTGTCTTCTAGACTTGGGCCAAGATGTGCATTAGGCCCAAGTGGTGGATCTCGAGCTTCGACTTCTGTTGGGCCCTTTGACAGGTCCATTAGTAGGTCGTCTTCTTCAAATAGCTGAGGTTTGCGCCTGAGGAGACTTGCAACCGAGTAATCAAGATCAGAGAGTTAGAGAGAGTTTTACATTATTATTCAGAGAGTTGTGTTATAGGCATAAGTAAGTGCTTATCTTTCTATCAGATTCTTGAGGTTCAATCCAAGTTGATCATGCTTGTAATTGGATTGAATCGGACTCATTGTATTTCGATATAGTGAAGTCAGTTGAGAGAGTAACGACTCTCTCCCGAGATGTAGGGCACGTTGCATGAACTCGGTGATTGCGAGTGTTTCAAGTCTTAAAATTGGATCAATTGAATTAACACAACAAGTGTTTATATCGGGTCAAATGTTCGTATTTAGTAATTTTGATAGAGAAAATAGACCAATAATCACTAAAAATGATGGTTTCTGATATGTGAGAAGCATAAGCCATTTTCAACACACAAAACGTTGGAGAATATTTAAATCGGTCACAAGATTGTAATGTGATTAGTCATGTAACTTCGGTGCCCTTAATTAAATTTGGCTAAAATTTTCAATTACATGCTGCACAAAAGACCTCAATATATATCAAATTCGGGGTGTTAAAACCTAAGATTTGGTCAAGAGATGATTACAAAAAGAATGTTTCTAATCTTTTTCAAAATGTATGTTTCTAGTTTTTGCAAATCGATCTCTTCTACTGAACTACTATGGTTGGGAACGAATAATTTCAATCTAGTGGGAAAACATTGGAAAATGTGTAATGAACATTAAATAAGGAGTAGCAAAAACTGATTTCAGAATTGTAACATCAAATTTTGTTAAGATCATCTGGCAAAAAACATTAAAATAGCTTACAACCGAGTTATGATCTACGAATCCATATAAACACATCAGTGAATTCATATAGTTTTAAGCTATTTATTTCTAGTTGTGCGAATTCATATCATATAATTTTGAAATAATGACATGAATTCTTAGTGTTTAAAGCAGACAATTAGTTTGTATATCTTTAATATTTTATTAAGTAAATTTATAGCTTCCCAAAGTCTTACTCCTAATAATTCAAAATATATAACGAAGAGAGCGACAAAATCAAGACTGTTATATATGTATCTACTATAGAATTTTTTGTCTTTCAAAATAGCTAAACATAGAGAGTCGCAAAGTAAATGTATAAAGATCCCTTTCTCGTTTCTTTGATTTTTACCTTTCTAGGAATCATTTGGTGAATTTCGCGATCAGCTTATCGACGTGTATGATAATATCGTCTATGCGCGGTCGCACAGCAGCTTGTGGTTGCAGCATCCAAGTTACAAATTGGTGAAGAGCTTCAGGATATGAAGCTTTTGGTCCAGTGTTTGGCCATTTTATCTGCGCGTTCACGATTGCGAGCTGAAGACTTCCACCTGATTCTCCAAGTGCATATTCAAATGGAGACACACCGTACCTGCATATATTTAAACACACACAACACAAACATGATTATCTCTCTACATATCACTAAGTTTCCGAATTGTTCAGTCTTATGTATTACATTATTGCGTATAATGTGCAACCTAGTGACCAGATATCTGTTCTCTCATCTATATCTGCATGACTTGGGCAATCCCAAAGCTCGGGAGCTCGAAATGGTGCTGAACAATGTTCTGATGTCCATTCCTATAGATTTCAAAGTATGAAGAATTCGCAAGACAAAAGAACTTTAACAAATCTGTAGTAAAACATGTTCATGATCAATTAGAAATGGAATCAATAAGGGGTGGATATAGAACCTGTAACTGCAAAGCCTCTTGGCGGGAGCGGATTTGCTTTCGTGAAGGACGAGCACTCCCAAAGTCCATCAATATTGCAAGAGGAGGCTGTCCTTTCCTACGTGTTAATAGTACGTTTCCAGGTTTGACATCGTTGTGAGCATATGGTGGCTCCAGAGAATGCATATGTTTGAGTCCATCACAAAGCTGCAGTGGAAAAACTTTTGGCAATTAAAGCGACTTATGACTAATTATACAATAGATCACATGATTCTCAATGTATACTACAACTATCAACAGCATAACATAATAGTTGCAGAAGATGAACAGAATCACAGAAGTCAAAGACATGACTGACAATAGAGTTCATTCACCTGACGAAATATATGCAAAACGTCAGTTGTTGAGAATGTTTCTTTTTTAGCCTTCATTAATGTGGAATTATCCAGCAAGGTTCCATCCAAGTGAACGGGAAATAGCAAGAAGGCTTCGTGTTTCCAAGCTCCCTCTTGGCCATCCTAATCAATCAAAAAGCAACACAATTTCTAAACCGGGCTATATATGAAGATACTAAGAGAAAGTATCAACCAATGAAAGTACGGAAGAGAGAGTGCCTATCTACCTTGACAGAAATAATGGCATGATCAAGGAGAGGAAGCAAATTAGGGTGGTTGAACAATGATGAAACACGAATCTCCTCCCGCACCAATTCCAGCTGCTCCTTGTTCTGAATCAGAACTTTCTTCATAGCATAAGTTCCATCAGCTACAAGGAAGTCAGAGAAAACAATTCACTTAAGTCTTAGGAAAATGTGAAAGAATTTAAAGAACCAAGCTATCAACCAGTCAAATTCTAGTGCCGTTGAACAAATGACAAACTAAGCTCAAGAATACCATAATATCCAAGTTGGTTAATTCAGAGTCAAACTATATTAATGAGGATTCGTCAACTAGAACTTACAAGATATCTGCTGATAAGTTACTCAAGTTCAGTGTCGATGAACAAATGATAAATCACGACCAAGAGCATCAAAATTTCAGATGCCCTATGGATCAACAACTACACACGATCTAAGTATTTTGGTCTACACTCTACAGTCAAACTCTATGGAACAAGATTCCGAGCTCAAAGCAAACATACGAATCCTACATTGACTTAATTTGATTCCTGGAACAAGTTTACATAGCCATACAAACACTCTATCTTCAATTTTCACTGTATGATCCAAAATTCACAAGCAGATAGCAAAGGAAATGGAAAATAAATATAATCAGAAACAGCAAACTTCAGATTCAATCAAAACTATGCACATCCAGAGAAATGATGAATACTAACCAGACAGATGATCTGGATCCTTGACTTTCTTAGCAAGACCACCACCAGATGCAGCGGAAGAAGCGTCGGCGACAATCTCCTTAACTAAAAAGACGAAAGCGAAACCTCCTTCACCAAGCTGCCTCACAATCCTGAAACGATTCTCATTGATCCACACATCGCCTCCACCATTCACAGCGTCGTAAAGCGCGTTCAATCCCGAAAACGAACAGCCCATGGCTCACGACTCAGAACACACCTCCTTAACTCAATACTCTCTTGACCAAAGGATCGATGAAAATCTTTCGATCTATAGATCACAAAATTCGTAGATCCTTCAAATTCGCATTTTCCAGATCTCGAAGTTTCTTCGTCGTCTCTCTTTCTTAATACAACGTTTTATTAATTATGGAAAGAGATTTGGTGTAGAAGCATTCATGTCAGCTCTAAGAGACAGGCACAGCTTTCACTAATTTATTAACTAAAATAATTAATTTGCAATCAGCTAATTGGGTTGGTTTAAAAACTATTTCGAAAATATTCTCAAGAAAGTCGTACCAAACAGACAAACCGATTTATAACCGGAATTTCAATTTTCTTACATTATCATGCAATTACATAATAATACAATATCCGGAGACCGAACTAATAACATTACATATTACAACATTACCAAATCATGTTTTTGATTTCTAAAACTCTGATTGTTTTGCAATGATACAAGAATTATTTGATCAGATAAACCTACAGATGAAATAGCTATACCGATCAGAACTAAGAACCAAACACATTGGTTTCTTAGTCAACGAACCGTAAATATAAGAACAAATAAACGTCATGAACGATCGTACGGTTCTCGTTTGCTCTCATGACGACAAACAATTAACGGCCAGGATTCGTAAGACGTATTAATCCCACGGCGGCGCGGGAGAGAACACACCATCAATGGTCGTTGCCAACGACGGAATTAGGCTCCGCCGGTTGCTGCTGTGTAATGCAATGTATGTTTCCTCCAGCTAAAACGATCTCTCTTGCATTCTCGATTCCAACAACCTTACAAAACCAAAAACAAGATGTATATATCAAAATCAAAACGTTTAGTTTTTCCTCTCTTTTCATTTGATCTGCCAATCAAATATCGTTAAAATACCGAATGATGAGGAAACGTCTCTGAGAGGACACGAATGGCTTCTTCATCGCGTTTTGAGTCGCCAAATCGCGGAGCGATTATTCCTCCATTGGCGATGTAGAAATTCACATAGGATGCTGCGAGTCTTGTGCCTGCAAGCCTTGGTTTAGCTTCACCTTCCTGCAAATTCCGAATCTACAGTATCAGATAGATACTAAAACCACTCAAAGTTCGAGTTTTTCCGGTTAAAATTTATTGCCTCAATGATTCCAGAAGCTTCTTCTTCGGTCATATAAAGCGGTCCAGGGACATGAAGTTTGATGACTTGAATCTTCCTGCCACGAGCGTCGGTGGAATTTGAGAATACCGAAAGAGCTTCGATTGATCTTTCACACTGAGGATCGGTTTCATCGTCTGTCCAAGACAGTAACACAACTCCTGGTCTAGCGAAGCAGCACATGTTATCAATGTGGCCGTTTGTGTCATCATCACCTGAAATATCGACATACCAATGCTAAATTTGTATTAAGATCGGAAATTTATATTGAATATGTATGGATAGAGTGAAGTGGAGTTACCGTAAAGACCACGAGGAAGCCAAATAAATTTTTCAACTCCAAGATATATCTTGAGTTCTTCCTCTATTTGCTCTTTGTTCATATGAGGGTTTCGGTTTTTGTTCAAGAGACACTCTTCTGTGACAAGGCAGGTTCCTGAGAAAACATAGAAACAAAAGCAACAAAGTAAAGTTGTGAACAGTTATAAACTCAACAATACTTTGTTTTTTTTTCTTCAAGTTATTGAGTTTTGAAGTTGCAATGAAAAGTATGCAAACCTTCCCCGTCGACATGGATGCTGCCTCCTTCAAGAATCATGGAATGTTGAAATCTTGGAATGCGCTCAACAGAGAGAATCTGATGGATATACAAAGAAAAGAGCAAATCAATATCTAAAACATGCCTCTAAGTAATATGGATACCAATAATGACTCAGTTTATTCCCGTAAAAACCTTTTTCGAAACTAGAAGATCATGACTCCAATCATTGTAACAACCATCATCAGCTCCTACCATTGGCAAAGTTCAAAGTGTGTCAAGCAGTTACTAGAAAATGCTAGAGAACAGAAGAAGGCTTCCACAAACCCTTACCTCCCCAAGCATTGAAATTCCAGTCGATTCCAGCAATGTTTCGGTTAAAAGAACTGAGCTTCAATGGTTTTTTCCGCACAACAAACTGTAGAAAAAGAAAGCGTTCAGTGAGATAAAGGTCGTAACAAGAAAAGGGAGAAGCTGAAGAACTAACAGTTGGTCCAGAGTCGCGGAACCAAGAATCATTCATGCTCATCTCAACAACTCTGATATCTTCTGGAAGCTGTTTCCTTGCATTTTCCCACTAAATGCATACAAAATCATAGAATCAACATACTAATTGGTTCATTTTTCCATAGAAAGTTGATTGTGTTACTATATTTCCAGCACATGAATCTACACAAACCTGTGCCGAGCTTGCACAGACTGTTACAGGCTCGAACTTTGAGATCGCCTTTGCAACATCTACAAACACTCGTTGTGCGGGTAAAGCATTGTGTCTCCAGTTATCTTGCCGTTCCTGCAGCCAATTATGTCAGGAAAAAAAAACTCAGATCCAACCAAAATCACAAAATCAGTTCATGTTTAAGGTTAGAATTAAATTAATACTGTTTGATTCATGTAAACAGCAGAGATTACACGTTTTCAATAGTATCCACTATCCAAGATCAATAAATTCTGATTATAAAGGGATTATATATATACATAGACTTCGTTATCACAGATCTTATCTCACATTCATATCGAATCTATGTGCTAACTTGAATTGACACATCTCACAACATTCTTTGAATAGCGGAGTTTACAAGCTAAACCTCGAGAGGTTCAAAATTGATCGGAAGAAAACAAACCGAGAATACATAAATTACAAGAAATAATCAGAAAAAGTTCTCGAATCGCTTTAAGAAGTTCAAATTACTTCTCCAGAATCGATTATCTATGACTTATCTCGAATCAAGGAACAAACATTTTCTCTATAAAAGGAAAAGAGAAATAGATAGAGAGAAAAAGAGATTTACAGGCCAACCGATCCAAGTTTGGGCATGAGTTTCCCATTCCGCCGGCATGCAAAAGCCGTGTTCCGTCGGCGATTCTCGTGTCTCCTCCATTTCTCAAATAATCTCTGTGTGAGAGAGAGAGAGAAATGGAGAAGGGCAGATAGATTTTAACTGACTTTTACTAGTAGTTGTTTCCTAGGAGACCCATATAATTAATATTTTATTACAGTTGGGCCCCATTACTTTACTATTCATTTGTCACATACTAGATTCCCAGCCCCACCTCTAGTGGCGTGCGGAATCAGAATCTAATTTTTCAAGCAAGCCAAAAGTTGTTCATTAATATTTTATGCCAAAAAATATATTTTTTTGTCTGATTAAAACAAAATTAATATATTCGATCGATGTTATATAAGATATATTAAGCCAAAAATTAAAAAAAAAGCATGTATTTTGAATTTTTGAACAAAAAAAAAGGAATTTGGTTCCAAGTACATATCTTTATCCGCTGATTTTTTATTCTAAAATATTGCATCTTGCCGGCTTTTTTTAGTTTTTTTTGGTATTTTTCTTTGTAAACTTTCAGTTATCAATAATAATAGACCAATAAAAAAATGATATTTTGTGATATAGAAGGAATTGATAATTATAATAAATGATGATTTATCAAAAGGCTGAAATTTTTTTTGCTTATATTTTATATATCAACATGAGCTCGAAATAAATGTCACTAAAAAGATGCCCACTATTTCAATTAACCTGAAAAACATAAGGTTCGTGGTTCTAAATTACAATCTCTACAAAACTATAACACTAAATTGTGCACAAAATTTAATATGTGCAAAGCAACTCTTAAAGCCTAAAATTCTCATCTTAAAAGGTAATACAAAAACAAGAGTTCAATGCTTTTTTCTGTTCTTTGATTATAGTTTCTTATCAAATCACAGAGGCTGAAAGCTCTTTAACATCATCAGAGACTTGTTCGTAGTCTGTTTTTAGCTTTTGAAGATCTTCTACACTTAGCTCTCCCTTTGCCGATTTAAGCATAACCAACACACAACAAATTGGTCGCTTTGTTGCACCAGCTTGCACAAGATCCTGAAATGTAACATTCAATTGAAAATCTTAGACATGAGGTCTCCTTTCATAAGAAGAGAGAATAGAATTAAGAGGGAACAATGACTTACTTCTTTGGATGGAACGTAGACATAAGGAACATTAGCTTCTTCACATAAGACTGGAAGATGACTAATAACATCAATGGGAGATATGTTTCCAACAATAACACATAATCTGCATAAATACCAATAGATTAAAACATAAAGCTGAGAAATGACCATGCCATAATCATTCTATTTAATCCAGAAGATATGTTTAATTGCTAGAATAAGGATACAAGCAATAGACAGCTTGTAAACATGATCATTCAAGAACGTGAAACCACAAGCAAAAACATAGAATGTGGATCTAAACCAGGCCCTATTATCAAAGAAACTCAAATATGGCAGACATGTTGATCCGCGATATCTCAATTTTCGTGCAGAGTACCATGCTACCTTCATTCTATCTGATCCAGAGCATCGGCTTTATTGTACACGGATTGTGTTTTCACACACTAAATATTGAAACTTAATCATACACAAAACAAAAATAACGAAAGAAGATCAACATGACAAAGAATGTAGATCTAAACCAGGCTCTCTCATAAAAGTTCAAAGATGGCAAACATGTCAATATGCTTTAGATCAGTTTTCGTGCACAGTACCATGCTACCTTCATTATAATCCAGAGCACCGGCTTAATTGTACATAGACTTGACTTGACATTGCAGTTACTTAATCAATATGCATACTAAAAAAGACATAGAATGTGGATCTAAACCAGGCCGTCTAATCATACAGACTCAGAGATGGCAGACAAGTCGATCCATGATTCAGTTTGCGTGCACAGTACCATGCTACATTCATAATGTTATATCCAGAGCATCGGCTTAATTGTACACATATGACACAAAAGCTAAACAAATGGCAGTAGAAACAATCATCGATTACATTGGAGATTAAGAAAAAAAGTAACCCTTTATTGCCTCTTCTAATTCTCTTGACCACTTCTTTTACGCCTCTTTTCAAGCATTTATGTCCAGCAACTTTCACAAATTTACAGAATAATATCATCAGAGAAATTTTTGTGATAAGGCTCAATATAGAGGAAGCTAACAAGAACACTATTAATCAATAGATAAAGTAATTAAGGAAGCTCACGAATACAAACTACATATTTATTCGAGCTTGCAAGTTTCAAACACGTATAAGTCAGATCAAATTCGTACCTATTTAAATGAGTTTGAATATTTTCTTCTGTAGTTTTTTTCCAGCAAGAGGTTTAGCAATAGGAGCAAGAGATATTACTTTCTTCTTCTCTTTTTGAATCGATTTCTCGGCTTCGGTGTCGCTTCCCATATTTAGCTAGCAATGTGTAAAAATGGCGGAAACAAGTAGGGTTTATAGACCAGAAAAAAAAAGTTAAGGAATCCTCAAGACCATATGAGCTTGTAAAGTAGGTATTTGGTAATTATACTTGATGGGCCGAAAGATTAAACTGAATCGAATTTACATGGATATGCTTTGGGTTTACCATTTTTTTCTACCTAAAATAGACTTGTCCATAAACGACTGAGGAATGTCTTCACAATTTATATTTAAAGCTGGTACCTAGAATCTGGAGAAATATACTAATATCTACTAAGTTTTTACAAAATATATGAGCATATTCTATCATTTTCCCGCAGTTAAAGTGTTTGAAGGTAGGACGGTTAAGTTGGTTCAAAATTTTGTAAAGAGAGTTGACAGAAGGCCCTTGGTGAAGATGTCAGCGTGTTGCAGAGAGCATGGTATGTGAAATACACGGACATGGCCGATTGCAACCTTTTCATGGATAAGATCAAATGAATGTCTAACACAATGTGATTGGTGCGTTGATGTTTAACCGGATTTGTTGCCAAGTAGACAGCACTGATGTTGTCACAAAAGACCACTAATGCTTTCTAATCAGGTTGGTGAAGCTCTTCTAATAAGTTACGAAGCCAAATTAGTTCAGCGACAACATTAGTTACAACCTTATATTCAGCATCTGAACTTGATCTTGAGACAGTTTGTTGGCGTTTTGCATACCATGAGACTAAGGTTGGGACAAGGAAAATGCAATACCCGAGTTAAACATTGTGTATCCGGATAGCCTGCCCAGTCGGCAACTAAGTAGGTTGTGCGCATATTGCGAGTACCTTTTGTGATTAAACCATGAGACAAGGTGCCATGTAAGTAGCGAATTATCCGTTTTAGGGCTTGAAGGTGCGGTTCGCGAGGATCATGCATAAATAGGCAAACTTGATGCACGACATACGAGATGTTCGGTCGTGTGAATGTAAGATATTATAGAGCTCCAAAAATGGATCGATATGCTGTTGGATCTTCAATTAAAGTTCATGATTTTGCATAAAGCTTCGTCTTAACATCGGCTGAAGTGAAGATAGGCTTACAAGACGTCATATTTACGCGGGCAATGATGTCTCTTGCATAAGCTTGTTGGCTTAAGAAAATTCCATTGAATTGAAGTGGGCTTTTATTCCTAAGAAGTAATGGGCTTGGCCCAAATCACACATTGGGAACTCTTTCTTCAATTGAGCAATAATGGCTTGTAGCAGAGTAGCTGAAGAAGTCTTGATTAGAACATCATCAATATACATTAATATGTAAGTTTTTCCTTCCAATTTCCAATAAATATAAAGAAAAGAATTTTCCATGCTTACAACCAAACCGATGTGAGTAAGATAATTGGCAATTCGAGAGTTCCAAGCTCTGAGAGCTTGTTTTAAACCATAGACGACCTACGGAGTTTGAAGATGTAGTTTGGTTGAGTTTCCTCAACAAAACATGGGGGTTAAAACATATAGACTGTTTCGTCAAGATTGTCGTGGCAAAAGGCATTCTTTACGTCTAATTGATGTATTGGTCAATCATTGGATATCGTTATGCTTAGAACTGTGCGGATCGTGGCCCGCTTCATGGCCGGGCTGAAAGTTTTGTAAAAGTCTATGTCGTGCTCCTCTGATTTCCCATTCACGAATAAGCACGCTTTATGTCGTGTTATTCGTCCATTTGCATCATACTTATTGCGAAAAAGCCACATAGACCTCACAATGTTAATATTAGGCGGACGAGGAACCAAATCCCAACTCTCTGTTTTTTTCACAACATCATTTTCATATGTCATTGCTTTATGCCAATTTGGATATGAGTAAGCTTTTATGTGACTGTTTGGTATAGGTGAAGAAGTGGAAGAAAGTAGTGAAAGGGCATGTCTTGGCTTATGGATTCTAGATTTAGAACGTGTAAGCATAGGATGAGATTATGGAAGTTCTGCTTGTGCAAGAGGAACATGTGAAGGTGGAGTTGGGGTTTGGTAGTGGTTGTTGGAGCAGAGAATTAAGTATAGGTGGAGGACTACGTGATGGAACATTATGAGTGTTTGGAAGAGGAACATGATGAAGATAAGTTTTTGGGAAGATATTTTCATCGAAATAGACATGACGAGAAATGATGATTCGATTTTTCTTTAAGTCAAGACACCGATAATCCTTATGTTGATTAAGGTAGCCAAGAAACAAGAAAGAAGTGGATCTAGGGGCAAGCTTGTGAAGAGAATAGTAGTTTAGTTTTAGGAAGCATATACAACCAAAGACTCTTAAATGGGAATAGGTGGGTTGCTTGTTGAATAAGCGAGTGAAGGGGATTTGCTTTTGAATCGCAAATGATGGGGAAATGTTGAGTAAGTGGACATCGACATGTAAAGCCTTTTCCAAAAGGAGGGTGGAAGATGAACTTTAATAAGCAAAGATCGAATGGTGTTAAGGATGGTGCAGATCATCCTTTCAGACTTTCTGTGTTGTTGGGAAGTATACGAGAAGCGGACAATGGTGCCACTCTTTGCAGAGTAATTAAGATATTTTCATTATTATATTCACCATCGTTGTCGCACTGAAAGGCTTTGATTGATGTGTTGAATTGAGGTTGAACAAATTTTGTAAAATGAACAAATTTCAAAAATACATCATACTTTCGTCATAGAGGATATATCCAAAATTATTATGAAAAATGATCTAATAAAAGAACGTAATAATGAAGAACACTTAAGCATAAAACCGGTGATGTGCATACGTCGGAATGAACTATTTGAAAAAGTTTGGTTACAACGGTATGTGAAAAATAAAATGGCAATTTATTGTTCCTTCCCAAACAAAAAATAAAGCATGTTCAAAGTGATTATTTAATAATGATGGAAATCAGAAGATGCGAGAGTCTTTATTGCAGCATCATTGACATGGCTTAGGCGCCTATGCCAAAGGGTTGGAGTGGAAGGTAGAAGAGTTGTAGAAGAAGCTTTATTAAGGTGAGACGACAATGAGTAAGATCCCCGGAACTGTCACATCGGAGTAGAAGGTTCTGAGTGTGAAGATCCTTCATAGAAAAGCCAAAAGGGTCAAACTCAATTGAACATAAATTATATGTATTGAATTTTCTTACATAGATTAAGTTTTTTTACTAATTGAGGTGTGACAAGAGTCATTTATAGAATTAAAGGCTTAGTTTTAGAAAGGAGGAACCAATGGTAGTAACAAGAATTGAGGATCCATTGGCAATAACAACATATTGATTGATGTTATGTGACAAAGTGAAGTTGAGATTATTTGCAGAAGCCGACATGTGAGCAATTGCACTGGTGTTTATGTACCAATCGACGTGTGTCATATCCTGAAGTATGTCTTTGGAATAAGCTTACGCAAATGTTCCAGGTTGTGCTTCAATCAGTGGTTGTTGGCGTTTGTTTGGTCATGGCCCTTGATTTTTACAGTAGCCTGGAGGTAAGGGAAATTGTTTGTGCATCCAGGGAGGATAAGATGCAATCCACAGACTGAACGGGTGATGGCTATCCCCAAGACTATGGTGCAGACCAATATTGGTTTTGATTGGATCGCAAGATCAGTTGTTGTTTATGCGGTTGCCACGATAGTTGTTGTTGTTGTTGCAAGATTAGCATGGTCTGGGTTGGTCGGGTGGCGAACATTCGACAGACAAAGCAATAGCAGAGGAAGCATTCTCGGTGTGAATCACCGGAGAAGACTTGATCGATTTCTTGAGACGAGTTTCTTCATGTTCTAGCATTGGTTTGGCATTGTCGAAGGAGGGCAGGGGCTCTTTATGCTTAATAACATTGTAATGTTATCATTTTCTCATTCAATCCATTGAGAAGGTACATCACCAATGTACGTTCACTTACGTGAACATCGACATTTTCGAGAAGATCAGAGAGAGACTTAAGCTTCTGTGTGTAGGCTTGAATGTTGAGGTCTCCAATTTCGATTGTATGTAGCTCATTGTACAATTGAATGGCACGAGCTTCCTAGTTATTTTGAAAAAAAAATTCGATGCGGAGCCAAACATCTTGAGATGTTTCACCTGTTAGGAAGCTTGAACGAAACAAACCGGGGGATAGGGTTCCATAGATCCAAAGTTTGACAAGACCGTCGCACATGTGCCAGGCCTTGTCGTCGTCCCCTGTGGTTGTAAGAGTCCCGCCAAGATGTCCCTTTACATCAAATGTGAGGTAGTGTGTTAGAAATAACTCTCTCCAAACGTCGTAGTTGTGATCGTCTTGGTCCAGAGTTATTGGAATGTGAGACTTGATGTTTGTCACACCGTAAGCACGTTCAATGGGATTTAACATTGATACAGAGAAAGAAGAAGAGAGTACCACAAAAGAAGATAAGAAGAAGAGATGAAGAAAAGAAGGATATCAGAAGATGTGCTCTAATAGCATAAACGACTGTGTAACATCCCTTGAAGGGAATTATTCATTTCATCCGAATTTATATGCAAAGCTTATACATAATTTGTGACACATAATCCACGGCAATATATTAATATTACTAAATCGTAATAGAATATGTGAGCATTTTCTCTCACGTATTCTATTAGTCCATGATTATAAAAAACTTTTTAAAACAAAAACTTGTTTGTTTTTCAATATATTTCAAACTATTTGATTTTTTATTTTTTTATTTGCACAGTTAATGAATTTTTCTTAGTTCTATATACACAGTCAAACTTACGAATCACTTCAATCAACATAATTCATCGTAAATGAAAATTATAATTACTAAAACAAAATAAAATATTTATTCTTAATTTTTCTTTTCTATAAATTGACTTGTTTTAGTTGTACATAGAAAATTAAGCATAATTCTAAGTTTATATGTGTAAATCAAGAATTGTTTAGTATGGGATATAGATTAAAATAAACTAATAATTTTGAAGGAAATATTGTAGATTATTATACGGGAGAAAAATCGTTAACCTGTTTGTTATTCGATATTATTAGTACTATAATTTTTTATATTTGGCATATTATAATTAAAGAATTTAGCTAAAAGCATGTGATCATAAAACAATATCTAACACACCAAAAACTAAAAAGACTTATAAAACATAAAAAACCACTCAAAAATTAACATTTCCACTTTCGATGACTAAAACTTTCAATAAGAAAAAACTGAATATTATATACAAGATAACTCACCATTAACAGGTGAAACTTTTTCTCAACACATATTAAAATATGATATTATTATATATAATATTTAAAATCACGTTTCATACATTTAAAATTGTGGTGTGACTAGTGTCATTTAATGAAATTTGTAATCAATTTTTATAATAAGGTGTTAATCAAACCTTGACTTTAATATTTGTATTAAGATTAATTTTTAAATGATTAGTTTTAAAATTTAATGAGCTAATAATAATATTTTTTTTAAAAAAGATAAACAATAGAGATTTTAGATTTTCTATTAAAAAATACTAAGATCGAATATTATAAATCATATAAAATTAACTTTAAATCATTGATTCAAGAAACATTGTTATACATACACAAACAAGACTAAACAATAGTATTGCTTTTGTTACTAATTGGAGACTAAACTTATGAGCTTTATAGTTTTTGATTTTTTTATCACAAAAGAAAATGTGATACATGGAGTTCTCATAAAAGAGTTAAGAAATACAATTGGAAACAGAGAAGCCAAAGTGAAAATCATAATTCATTTCTCTTAAGTCTTTAACCAAAACATCAACTACTTTATTTGCTTGGCGTGGAATCCTCCTAATTTGTACCTCATATAGCTTCTCCATCCAGCATCTAATGTCTCGTTTCCAATTAAGATTATCAAGTGACGACCATTCATTTGTTAAGAATTCAGGAATATGTTCGTTATCGCCTTCAAAGATGACCATCCGATAACCATGAATCCATGCACTCTGTAGTGAAATTAGAAGAGCCTATAGCTCCGTTTGAAAAGGTGATCTAGCACATCGTCCTTTAGCTTGACCAACACCTAAACATTTTTCAGACACTTCACGTCGAATCCAACCTGCCATTGATTGATCTCTACCACAAAATCCACCATCATAATTACATTTGATCCAACCTATTGCGGAAGGAGCCCAATGTTGAAGAGGGGGAAAATGATTTTGATTCTTTAAACGAGAAAACCCATAATTTGTAGACCTATCAATGAGGTTATGAGATATCCACTCAGTAGAACCCTTCGTTGCTAGACGCAACGTTTTTCTCCATGAGTCTGATACTTGTTAAAAAAGTAAAAGATTTCTACTTTTCCACATATGCCACATAAGCCAAAATGGGAGGGGCGCGTGGATTGGTCTGCTCAAATTATCATCATAATGTTTAAGTAATATCCTCAATCGATCAAAAGGATTCCCTGGCATAGTCAATAAGTTGGAGACATTTATAGGACTATGCAACCAGACATTTCGAGCATACGAACATTAAAAAAAATATGATCCAAAGTTTCCTTAACATCATAACACCTAGAGCAATATCATGTATATGATATTCGTCTTTTATAAAGTTCAGCTCGTGATGCAAGAAGATTTGAAATTGCTCTCCATAGAAACATCTTTATATGTGGTAGAATCTTAAGCTTCCAAGTCTTTAATTTAACTTTAACATCTCCACACAGAGGATTAACAGAGGTATTGGTAGTGTTTATATGTGTATCCACCCAATAACCCGACTTAACACTGTAATTTCCATCCAAAGAAAAATGCTAACCTAAGCTATCATTGCAAGGCTTTAAACGAAGCTTTAAGGATGTGATATTTTGGACATCATCTGCATGGAAAAATGTCAATTTATCCCATCTCATTAGATTTTGTAGGATATAATCTAAAACAATTTCAAAGATAGGAGCTTGAGAATCACGTAACCTTGGCGGCCTAAGAGGAATACTCAGAATCCATGGATATGTACTTGACTATATAGACTGTCCATTGCCAACAACATAACACAACCCCTTTTTAACCAGATTGAGTCCCAACAACGGATATTTCCATCCAACATATGGGGAAGTACCAGAAGTAGCTTCAAGAATTGAATAATTAGCAAAATACCTTTCTTTAAGTACCCTGGACATTATGCATTTTGGATTTTTAATTATTCTTAGATCTGTTTACCCAGTAGTGCATCATTAAACGTAGAAAGCTCACGAAAACCAATTTCCCCTTCACACTTTGGAATACAAAGTCATTTCCAAGCACACCAATGAAAGGATTTATGATTTTGTGACGATCCCCACCAGAAATCTGCATAAATAGATATTAGCTTTTAATAATAATTCATTTCCTCTATGTGAAAGGAATTGATTATTCCATGACTCTATTCGTTTTTTGACCCTGTCCACAATGTATTGGAAAGTACTAACTCTACTTCTTCCAATATGTTCTCGCATTCCAAAATACTTCCAAAAACCACCTGAGTTTCATATTTGAAGAACTTGCCTGATTCTGTGTTGTACATGGAAAGGAACACGAACACCAAAAGTTATTGCTGATTTGCTACAATTTACTTGCTGACCAGAGACAAGTTCATATTTTCTAAATATATCTGCAAGAATAGTGGCACCCTGAATACTTCCACGAGTAGCAAAAAGAAAATCATCAGCAAAAAGTAAATGAGTCAAACATGGAGCACGAGGAGCTAGCTTAATTCCAAGAAACGAACGCTGAGTCACTGCACGGTTTAAAAGATGACTCAAAACTTCCCAACACATAATAAATATATACGATAATAGAGGATATCTTTGACGGAGACCTCTTTGAGCTATAATATGACCACATGTCATTCCATTAATACTCACTGAGTAGGCAACTGTTCGAATATAAAACATAATCCATCCAATCCATTTTGTTGTAAATTCCATTTGATGTAGTGTTTCTTGGATAAAATCCCAGTCAATTCGATCATATGCTTTTGTTATATATGTTTTAAAAGCCATACCTAAACTTGAAGCTCGACGCTTGAGCTTTAAAGAGTGCATAATCTCACGACCAATAATAATATTGTCAATGAGAAATCTCCTTGGAACAAAAGTTGTTTGCTCTTCTGAGATTAAAGAAGGTAGATGACACTTTAACCGATTAACTAAGAATTTTAAGATGATCTTGTAGCTTACTTTACATAATTAGATAGGCCAAAAGTTCTTCATATTCTTGGGTGATGTAACCTTGAGGATCAAACAGATATTGGTATGATTAATTTTGCTATTGAAGGATCCATGCTCAAAAAACTACATTACTTCATCGTTTATCGGTTGTTTGATTGAATCACGATATTGTTGGTAAAAGGCACCAAAAAAGCCATCATACCTTGCGCTTTTGTTGGTCCAATACTAAAAACAGCTTGAGAAATCTCATCAGTAGTAACTGCTCGGGTCAGGTATGAATTCATCTCTGAGGTAACTTTACGTGGGAAGCAAATCAACACATGACCATGATTATTATTAATCTCCAAAACTCTATGAAACAACCTTATGAAATAGTCTTGGGAAATCGTGGTAGTATTCTGAAAACTATATTGTATAGCACCAAAATTATCAGCAATAGAAGAAAGACGTTGTCGGGATGCACGTCCTTTAGCCGCATTGAAAAATAATTTTTCATTTTGGTCTCCTGCACCCAACCACTGAACCCAAGATATGACCTTCCATAATAGCTCTTTGTTATGATATGCGAACTTAAAATCCCGTTTGATCTTGTTCAAAATTACACTTGATGATCCGCTTTGAATTGTCTGATTAAGCTATGCACGCAATTTAATGAAATAAGCTTTTGAATTGAATGGATTTTGCTTCTTCCATCTTAATATCTCATTTTGACATAAGCTAAATCTGACAGAACATGAAGCATAACCAAGAGGGTGGTTCCAGCCTTTCAGCATTGACTCATTGAAACCATGTTGCAGTACAAGGCAAGAATCAAAGTGAAACTGACCGCGTCTATTAATCCGCTCAGAACTGATTGAAGTAACAATTGGTCGGTGATCTTAAATTCCAATTTCAATAAATTCAGTACTTGAACTATGGATCAAATCAAACCAGGCAGAATTACCCATTGAACGATCGAGGCGACTGTGATTATCATGACCATAGTGTTTACCTGCCCAAGAAAACCTATTTCCTTTTGAAGGTAATTCCCTAAAATCACAAGCTATCATTATATTACAAAACTCAGAGAAATCACGAGCAGGGCGAAGCACTCCTATCTTTTCATGATTCCCTCTAATTGAGTTGAAATCTCCAATTTCTAGCCAAGGACAAACACGATTCACAGAGCATTGCTTAAGTTTATCCCATACAAATTGTCTAAATTGTGGATTCGGATGGCCATACACATAAGATAAGGAGATTTTCATTCCATTAAACTCTACCGAATAGTCCAACAGATTTGGCGACTTGGAAAGAACATAAACTAAAATAGAAGATTTCCACGTAACTACTATACCACATTTATACCCCGTGGAGGCACAATTACATAACTAGCATATCCTAAAGAATTGCATACATATGCAACATACGCATCTTGTTGCTTGGTTTCTATGAGAAAAATGATATATGGGAGATAGATGTGCACTAACTCCTTTAGATGTTGAACTGCGAGATCATTTCCCAATCCTCTATAGTTCCAACATATTGTCTTCATTGTCTTTGCGGTGGTTTAGAGGCCACCGCGCCTCAAGCATTAAAAGGAGGAGGAGTGTAACACCCCGGTTCCGGTCAAACCCTCTTTTGACCAAAACCGTTGTAGTTA
>OVBE01002917.1:0-28765 GCA_900406425.1 Iberis pinnata | reverse complement strand
TATATATATATATTATTTGTAATTTTTAAAATTTTAATTTTCACAATGACAAAAAAATATACTTGTTGCAATTTTTTTCTTAGATTTATCATTTTAACTTCAAAGATTATCAAATATGACTTCACACAACAAACAAACCTAACTAAAAACATCATCTTTCATTTTCTACTATATATATATTGAGGGTTATTATTAAAAGTTTGAAATTTTATATTATATGGTTTAATAAGTTTCTCACTAACATACTAAATAATTACAAGACCTTCACACTTCCTAACTAATATATATTTACTAGTCAATTAAATCATATTCACTTCAAAAATTGTAACTCCGTAAATTTATTAATTTTTCTAATATTTATCATCCTCTAAATTAACATTACCTTTTTTCCATTATATCTCAAAGATATATAAATTCACTTTGTTCTTTTATGCTCTTTCATGCGTTGAAACATTAATTGAAAATATATATGGTAAGCAATTTGATTCTAAATTTAATATTTATAAGTTAAATTGTAGAATTTATAATGTTTTGGATTTTATTGTTCTTTATATTCTTGCATAGACTACAACATTAATCAAAATATATCTATTACATTATTTTGATTATAAATTTTACTGTCACAGACTCTTCTTCAGAAAAGTTCTGAATTGAATTCTTCAAAAAATATTTATTTTAGAAAACGAATAATTAATAAAATTGATATAAAGATAGGATTAGTCTAATGATATTAATCCGATTGGATACAAAAATAATAGTTAATGTCATTTTTTATTGTTTATTATTTTATTAGTAGTAAACATATAATTTACTTTTTTTCCGGAAACATATAATTTACTTCTTATAATTGTCTAATAACAATTGACTAAAAAGAGTTAATATATATATATATATATATAAATATATATATATATATAAATATATTATTTTAATCTCTCGACCACAATAAATCCGTTCAATGACCCAAATCTTATAATTGAGAGAATTACACTTGTCGGATGAATAAATTTATCTACCAATTAATTAGCTTTTGATAACTATTAGAATACTTGGAAGTTGTCGGTAAAATGTAAGTAGTTGCCAACAAGCCATTGTAAGTTGTCGACAAAGCATGACCAGTTGCTAACAAATCATGACAAGTTGTCAACAAAACATGACAAGTAGCCGACAAGTCATGGTCAGTTGCCGACAAGACATGGACGGTTGCTAACATAAACTAAAATTTGTCTGAAATCTATTTGACAACTATCTGCAGGTTTTTTAAAACTAACTGACTTTCAATGATGACGAAAATCCAAACTTTTTAAAATATTAAATTGGTTTCTATCAAGATACCTTTCAATAATAAATTAAATAAATGAGTATCTTGATTGCAAAACATTACTTACTTTCTTTTTGTCTCGAAATCACGTAAAAGTGCACTAGTAACATTTAATACACCAAAATGTAAATATTTTTGAGAAAGTCTAGTAGAGTGTAACTTATTTATAATTAAAAGATATGCGTAGAAACCAATATGAAACTTTAGTATAAGTAAATGCTTTTAATTCTCAGTTATTTGCTTAAACAGAAAAATGCTTTCATATAGTTTCTTATCTGTTATTTTATGTGATAAACAATAAAAGAGAAATTAACAGTTTATGATTTCCTTTTTATAGAAATGAGACTAAATGAGAATGTTCGAAATATTTTTTTTTTTAAACAATTTGTTATCTTTTTTCTATCACCGAAGAAAAATGGTTATCTAACTTTTATAAAATGGACCACAAACATAATATTATCATGTGTATCTAATTTGGTGCAAGTCGGAGTACTTTTTTTGTACGTCTTTATTATTGAAAAAACTAAAACGAAAGATTACAATGCAAAAATATCAAAATATATTAATACTAAACCTACAAATTTTGACTAAGAAAATTCAAAATTTTTAGGAATCTAAACCCATAAATTTCGATTAAAAAAATTTAAAATTTCAGGAATCTAAACCCGAAAATACCAAAAATCAAAATAATAAGAACTTAACACAAACTCCAAGTAAAAATTAGAAGAAAAGAATAAAACCGAAAAAGTGTTGCTGCTCAAATCAAAACTTCTAAAAGCAAGAAACAAGTGCTAAAAGACTCGTCAATACGAGACTACGGTGGTGATTGGTAAGTGCTGTGGATTTATATTTCTTCCTGTAGAAAGTTGGCTGTAAAAATTATTGATGTACTTTTTATTTTTTTGTTATAGGATTTTGGCTTTAGAAATCTTGGTTGTAAGTTTTCAAAATAAAACTATGATTGACAAATATCAGTACAGTAGGCTTTTTTGCTTTGCAGAGTCAAAAAAATATTCAAAGATTAAATATTAGTGCTCTGGAATTTTTGCTCTGCAAAACCAAAAAATAAATAAAATAAAATATATTACTTTAGAAATCAAAAATCTTGACAGAGTTTGTTGGGAGAAAACTTAGTGCTTTAGAAATCAATATGGCTCTGCAGATGTTCTAAAACACTTACCAATCACTCCCTACATAACATACGAAGAAGAATTTGCTACATGTCTTCACTTAAATTTGATAAGACTTTAGAAGTGAAAGGCTTGCACTTCTGGAGGGTGGCAGAAACACAATCTCTAGAGAACGAAACCGTTTATAAAACAAGTCGGAGTATCTATTAAAAGCTTTGTTAACATAAAAGGAAAATAAAAAAAGAGATATAGAAAAGTTAGACCGGACCCAAACACAATCTAACAAGTTGCATCGGCGAGAAGTCCAAAGACTCCTGAAGTTCTGACTGTTAATGTACAGCCGTTAGATATCTAAATGTCGGTCCTACTCTCAAAAATCCAACGGCTAAGATTTCACCTTTTGTTTCACTCATTTCTCAGAATATATATACAAAAATCCCTAAAAAAAGGCGCAAACAAACACTCACTCGGCGTCTCTCTCAGTCTCAGGTACTCTTTTTTATCTGCTAATAAACCCTAATTCCATTGCTTCCTTTACTAATTATTGGATTCGTATGACATCATATTTGATTTGTTGTTGATTCATTAGATCTCGTAAACCCAATGGAGCAAGAAGATCCATGTGAAGTAAAAACAGCTCCTTTAGAGCCTAATACTCCTATCGCTAATGTTCCCGATTCGATTCCTTCTTTTGATTCTGATTCTTCTCTATCAGAAGAGGAAATAACCAAACAGAGTGACTCGGTCATCACCAGTTTGTCTCCACTCTACGATAATATGAAGACTGATTCTGTTGTGGTATCAGATGAAGATATCATAGAGTCTATCTATCAGAATCTCTTGAGAATCATCGTGACGATGCAGATACGAGGCAGTGATGCCGAGATTTGGTGTTTTGATGGTTGCAAGACACCTCCTTCTAAGCTTCAAGACTCTAAATTGGTTCCAGATACTTGTCCTGGGGCTCCAATGAAGCTGCCTAAGATATCTAGGAACATTGATTGTGGATTGAGAAGGAAACTTTTCTGATCTGATTATAATTGTTGTTGTTGTTGTTGTAAGTGGGTTTTTAGGGATAATAACTCTTGTTGTGGCTAATGAATTGACTTCTTTGTACAGTCTTCTTAGGCTTTATGAGGATTGCTAGCTAATCTAGTTGTTGTTGGGGGGTTTTCTTTTTTCTTCTTGTGTAATTTCTGTTCATGTTTATTGGAAGTTATGAACAGTTAAGAATAAAGTTTGAATCTTTTCCCTTTTTATAAATTCAAAACTGTTGGATAAGTGGGTGAAGAGTCAGAGTCAGAGAAACATCAAAAAGGTAAAGTCTTTATTATGTCAGAAGATTTATCTTCTTCTTTTTGCTGCAGAAGGTAACACAATTATTTAATGTTAGTTGATTCTAAGTTAATTGAAAATGAAGAGATTGCAATTCTCGTAGTGAATCTGATAGGTAAGTGAGATCTTTGTAATGGGCTATTGTAGTGTAAGTACTGCAAATGAGCTATGAAGCAAGTGTGTAATAAGCTTCAGCTTGTTGTTCTCTGTCGTCTATATTTAATACATTCTTTAGGCGTGAAAATATTGACAGTTGGGTGATGCCAAATCATAATTAATAGTGGATCTAACCAAAGGTGAAATCCAAAACCATAGCCCAAGTACTGAATCAACAAATGGAAAATCAATGCTGAAAAATATAAAAGTATCATGTCTATACAAAGAACTTGGGCTGTATTACGAAGATCTTATTAGAGCGAGTTGTATAAGTTCTTAACTGTGTCTATCACTTTTAACATAATACTTAAATTACAACTATTGATCTTGCTTTGTAATGCTAGGGACTCTGGAAGTGGCTAAATGGTTTAGCCGACAGGTTCCAATAAGATATTCCTCTTCGGAATTCGCCTGCACAAAGGAACAAAATGGAACACTCACTTCACCAAGTCAACATGAATTACCATAATGGGGGTTAAGAGTTATAACAACACTATTGGAAACTGGTTTAACCTGAACCAAGAATGCCATTTCAATCACTGAGTTTATTGAGGTAAACAAGAACCAGACTCATAACTCCTCTCAATAGTTGATGAAAATGACAGAGATGCATAAAATAAGAATCTCTAACAAAACAATGCACCTCAAATGTACAAATAAGTCCTGTTACAACCTTACATCCATATGTACTGTGTTACCTCAATATAGTTCATCACCTGATGTAATTTCTTTCCCACACTCTTCTTAACACAAGCCTGTACGTTGTTGATCCAGGAACCTATCTATTCATCGAACAACTAATTGATCTTTTCACAGACTAGTTTTTTTTTTGTATGAATCTTTTTACAGACTAGTTGTACAAGTGTCTTCTTACCTGTATTTCTACAATGAAAAATAACTCTGTCCCACCTTTGGCTGCATATTTCTGTAACAAAAAAGCTTCTAAAACTTCTAGTTATAAGAACCTGGACGGGACCCCAGATCATCCTCTCCCTTATTAGGTTTAGGCAATATGCACCTACCGTTAGCATTAGTGTATCTACCAGAAGATAATGAGCAGATTGGTATTCAATATCAAAACATATTTTCCTTCCAAAACAGATTCAGACTGCAAGAACATACTGACCCTTCCAAGAGAATCTCTCTCTCTCCCTTTTGTCTCACATCTTAGAACAATGCATTCTAGCCACACAAAGACATGACCATCCATACCCTAACTGAGCTACTAAGTCTGATTTAAGAAAATATTTTTTATGAAAAATGTAACTACAAATCTCTAACATACAAAAAATCTCCTGGAACAATAGAAATATATATAAGTACAAGACAGTCTATCCTCGAAATAGAAAAGCTCTAAAGTTGCTACTAAACGCCTTGTATTATGATCTTTAAAGCTGTGTATTTGATAAAATTGATCCACCTAGCTGCATCCTCAGAACTAACTGAGGAAGTTCCACATATGAACAAGGTATAAAGGAAAGAGTATCTATTAGAGCTCAATCACTATTCCTTGATTCTCTCTTCATACTTGTATATAAGACCTATTTTAATTGTAATGTTAATTTAGATCATTACCTTACACATGCAAGTTTTTTGCAAACAATTAAGATAACAACACGCACAATTACCTACAAGTGATAAGAGATTCCATTATAACAAAAGCTAAGATTTGAACAACAAGTTTTATGCTCCCATTGTCACTAATCCGAATACATGAATCTATTACCGTACTTCTTCCATCATCCTCTAAAACTAAAATGTGCAAAGTTGTATTATGAGCAAACAAGCGCAAAATTGCACAAGGAAAGGAGATTTGTGTTTTACAACCAGACATAGACTTGAAACTTTGGAGAAATGCAATCCGAAAGTAAATCGAATTATAATGTGAAATGGCGGAAGTGAATTCAGTGCAAAGAAAATTTGGTTGATTTGGGTTTCTCTGTACTTTCCACTTTGTTATACAACATGCACGTAGTTTGTTGTTAAGAAAAACAACATGCAGTGCCGTGCCAAGGCAATAAGAAACCTAAGACACATTTTTTAATTAATTAAATAATTACTTAAAATATTTAAATAAATAATTTTTTTTTTTAAAAGATTACAGTTTAAAACCAAAAATTCTATCAAAATTTTAAATTAGTAAGATAAGTTATATCAAACATCAAAGACAAAACATGTTTTACACAAATGGTGGAATTGTGGCCTATATTTTATTTTTATTTTGTTTAATGGCCTTAGTCAAATGTCTGAAATCTATAAAAATAGACATGGCTATGACTATTCATGAGGAAGATGTTCCTTTCATTATGGGAATCAAACTAACCAAGGAAAAGTATCTGGATGATATTGGTTGGCACTACTCTTCCTCTGGTGACTATTCTGTTAAATCTGGATATTGGGTAGCTTCACATTCATCTTCTTATTCTCCTGCTCACACCTATGATGTTCATTCTATAGCTTTAAAAAATCAAATCTGGAATTGTAACATACCTCCCAAATTAAAAATATTTCTATGGAAAGCTTTAACTAGTATAATTCCAGTAGGTTCTGAACTTTGTAGGCGAGGGTTTGGTGTTGCTAGTAATTGTTTAAGGTGTAATCAATTAGAATCTTTTGAATATATTTTGTTTGAATGTCCTGATACCAGGTTAGTGTGGAATAATATAAACTCTGCTGCTTTAGATTTATTTGATTCATATATTAGCTTTGAAGATAAACTTACTCACTTGTTGGATTGGATACCACAACCTTCTCAATCATATCATTCTGGTTTACCATTGTTTTTGATTTGGCATTTATGGAAGGCTCGTAATAGATTTTTATTTCAACACAAACAGTCTACTTGGGAATCTATTGTGCAATTTGCAGGTACTGAAGCTGCAGAATGGAATCAATTACATCAACCAACTTCAGTTACCTTTCAAAGACATTCTGCATTAACTTCTTCATCACGTACCTTTACTCATACAAGTCATTGGTCTCGGCCTCCTCCTACTTGGGTTAAATTGAACTATGATGCCAGCTTTAAGCAACCAGAAGGATTGGCAACAATGGGATGGGTCTGTAGGGACAGTGTTGGAGCTTATAAAGGTGCTGGTTTTGCTCAAGGATTCAAGGTCACTTCAAGTCTTGAAGCCGAGTTTCAAGCTCTAGTAATGGCTATGCAACAAGCATGGATACATGGCTACAAGCGGGTGTGTTTTGAGGGAGACAATCAAGTCCTTTTCAATTTATTAAGAGGTCATCAAATCTCATTTTCAATGGCAAATTGGATTAGGGAGGTTATTTGGTGGGCTAAGAAGTTTGAAGCCTTCGAATTTCAATGGGTGGGTAGAAGGTTTAATGGGTGTGCTGATTTTTTAGCACAACAACAATACCAAAGTGTTAGTTCTTTTACTTTTTTACCAAAACCAACAGCAGCTTTAACATTTCTATTATGTAAGGATGATCATACTGTTTTAATATAGTTCATTTTCGAGAAAAAAAAAAAAAAAAGACATGGCTATGACAACGTGACATTTAGCCATAATGCATTTATCTGTTGTTCACAAAACACTTAACCACAAACTTATCATTGTAAATGTCCAATACCAACAGGATCATCTCTGTTTAAGTGTATTTTAACTCAGTTACATATTCTCTTTTGTTCTTCTTATAATTATGTGAACACAGAAATTTCATCAATGAATGGTAAAAAAAAAAACAGAATTACAAAAGCCAAAACAAAAAAGAAAAGAGTAATTGCACTTTTTAATATTGTAATCAAACAGGAGAATGCTTGTCTAATTTCTTGGCTTCATGGTTCTCTTTTTCTTGGCCCAAAAGCGGCGTCGTATCTCTATCTTTCCCCTATTCAAAAAATCAAAACCATACAAATCAATACACTTTTCAAGACTACTATTTCTACTCTCTTTTTTTGATGGTGTGATTTGTTACATACAAGAAAAGCAGAATCGGAGGAGGCTTGTTTGGATTTAGAAGCAACGGAGCAGAAATAAGAGTAGAGAAGCATTCCAATGACAGCAATGAGGATCCCTGCGATGTTACGAGGAGTGAAAGGATCATGGAGAAGAGTGTAACCAAATGCAAGCACCAAACATGTTTTCAAATGTCCTAACACTTGATACGTCACCGGAGATGTTTTTCCAATCACTAAAAACGTACTGAAGTTAACCGAAACAGCGATCAAGCACGACAATGTTATGAACCCCTGCATAGTTCATCATCGTCAAGTTTGGATTTAGTTCTATGTTAACACCAAATGAATATTAATGTAACATTACGTACCAAGACGATTGGAGAGTATTGAAAAGAGAAGACATTAAGACTAGTAAGGTATTTGTCGACAAAAGGACCAGAGACAAAGAGTATAGCAGCTTGGAACGGAGCCGATTGGTATAGGAGTTGTGTTGATGTCACGTTTAGTCTCTTCTGGATTGTGTTTGTTAGCTTTTTGGTACAACACAACACTTTATTAGTCATATGTTCATTTATTGATTATTAAATCATTAGATATAGATATTTGTGAATGATAAGCATACAATTTGACCGACGCAAGTTGTGGCGATGGCAAGGAGAGATAAAACAGAACCAACAAAATTGAGTTGAAGATCTGTGATTGATGCTATCCCAACCCCAATCAGTAGTAGAAATAATGAAAATTTTATCTTATTGCTGCAAAATCAAATACGTCACTATATTTTGAGATTTTTAAAAAGTAAGATGTCGAAATGATTCAAGAATAAGCAAAGGTTTACCTAAACTTCTTGTTGAGGAAGAGGGTTTCCAATAGAACAGTGAATGGTATGATAGCAAGTTTGGTCATCTGTTAATTAACATAAAAAATTGGTCAATAATATATAAATAATACATGATGAGGATCATAAACATAACCAACTTACTTGATAGAATCCAATTGAATTGAAGCCAAGGCTGAGATTAAGGAGACCAATGGAGATACCATTAAGGAGGCCAAATAGAACAACAGTTCTCATATCTATTGGCTTATTCTCAAAGAAGTTTAGTTTATATGCTACATGAAGTGTGCAATATGTTACCATCAAATGCCAACTTGTCAATGTTGTTGCTGCAAACAAAGTATTATAGCGAAAATTCGGGTTTTAATAAAGGTTTTAATTTACAACATATGTTGTCACATTGAATGAATGATTCAAATTTTAGAAGGAAAAGTAAGGATTACCAAAAGGGAAGCCAAGATTGGACATCAAAGCTTTGTTACAAATGACAATAGAAACAGAAGATGCAACTGACAAAAACAATGCTCCAATCACACCCATTTGCATACTCTTCATCTCTCCCATGTTTCTCAACACTTCAAATCTATCAAAAGAAGTGAGAGAAGGAGATATGTGTGTGTATTGATGAGAGAGATAGTGAAAAGAATTATGAATGTGATGAGACATATATGAGGTTTAATAATTTGTTGGTGCCAAACACCTAACCTATAGTAGGTCAATGTGTTCTGTTGTTCCTAATTATGTCATATGCTACACACATGATACATGACGAAAACTATTACTGAAGTTGCTTAATATATGTTTTTCCTCATAAGAGGCTTCCACTAATTTTATGAAAGCAAAACTCTAACCATTTAAAACAACACTAAATTAAATAGCCAATACCCAACACCCAAAAATAATAAATAAAGGGAGGCATTGTGGTTTTTCTACGGACAAACAAATGACTTGAGTTTAAAGCAATAAGGAAGGTGAAACAGATTTTTTCAGACTTTCTTTAGGAGAAAATATTTGGTAAAATAGAAAATAAAATGGGAATTGGTTTGGTGCAAAGCTTCACATTCACTTTAAAGTCTTAACTTACAAAATATCAATGTTTTAAAACGTGTCGGGACTAAACGCATATACATATCAAAATATCAATATCAAGCGTTTAAGGGAATGAGATTTTTTAGGTATACGTATACATAATATAATTAATTTTATATTTGTTTAACTGGTCTTTGCATTCTGCTGAACTCAGTCAATTTAGTGTAAAGGATCAGACAATATGTGATTGAATATTATTTAAATTGCTTAAAATATAATAAATGGACTAGACGAGGCTATTTGACAATAGCATTTGATACTAACTCTTTCATTCCGGCTATGAATGATCGTTGAATAGGACTCTTTATCTTCGTATCTTCTATGGACGAGGTATCGTTCCCTCAGGTTACAACAATCTTCATAGACGGGCCTTACATAGACGATATGATCAGGAAACACCTTCTGATCGATTGTATAGTCGAGATACTTTTTCGTGTGATCTTACTTCTATCTCGTCGATACCGACGACCTCTCTCTATCTCTACTCCTTGTCCTTTTGTCCGACCCCCTCTCCGATTCATCTGACATCTTATTTATACTGCTTCTCCTCTGACCTGGTCCCGTCACGTCATGAACAGTGACGAGGTCCACGTGTCTTTCACCATGTCGGACCCTGCCCGTCGGGCTTGCATCATTCATTTGGGTTCTAGAAATTCTTGTTGGGCCTCAAAGTGGGTGTCAAACCCTGGCCCAACAGTTACTCCCCCCCTAAGTCGACTAAAGATTTGTCGAGTAGAGATGCTTAGCCGAGGTCTTGTCATCTTGTTTAGATTCAACGAGGTGAAAGACACTGGTAAATTGACAAAATAAGAGTTCGCTATGGCTGATCGAAGTAAAGCATTTTTTATTGATCGACGAAGTGAGAACTTATTGTGGCTAATTGACGAGGTAGGATTAACGTGTTTGATCGTCGCAGACTTATCATGATTAATCGTTGAAATAACCTCGATCGATCAGCGAGGCTAGAATTCGTCGAAATCACTTGCCGAGGTTAAAATAACCTAGATCAATCGATGAGGTGAGAACTCGTTATGATCAATCACCGAGGTTAAAATAGCCTTGATCAATCGACGAGGTGAGAACTCGTCATGATCGATCACCAAGGTTAACAGCCTTGATTAATCGACGAGGTGGGATCTCGACACGGTTAATCGACAAGGCCAAAAATTTTATTTACATAGGTTACGAAGCGTTTCCTCCTTTAGAATAGGCGACCCTTCACATTTCACGTCAGCCCTTATAAGGGTCCTCCTTCCTTTTATGCTTCCATGTTTCTCCTGCGCCTACAGGTATCATTTCTCTCCCCACTCTCCTCGCTTTCTCTCTCTAGATTTTATTTTTTTGCACTGCATTTTTGTTCGTTTTACGTCGTTTTTATTGTCGCCGGCCAATTTTCCGTCACCGTATACTTCCTTTCCAGCTTCTCGACGCGTAATGTCCGGTGACCTCCCACTTCTGTCTGTCAAAGAAGAAGTTATGTCAAACGAAATGGGTTAGGTCAAAGAATTTACAGATTTTCCATCACCTGGCTAGCCCCAAAGTAAATGCTCCCGATCATTTAGCGATTGTCGAGGTATCCTCCGAAGAATATATTTTCCCACTAATAGAGTCAGGGTCCTTTCCAGACGAGGCAGGTCCTTCGGACGTTGACCTCGAGGACGGCGATTATTACACAAGATCAGACCCGTCGAAGATGATGCACGAGTCACTGGCTGCCCTCTATTTTTGTGCGGAATAAACGACACCAGTCTTGAGTTCAGGATTCTGCAGTTCTTTGAACGGTCGTGGTCTCCTCCAGAGGGGTACTTCACCCTTTTTGAAGACTACTTCTCCGACGTGAACCTTTTGTTCCCTCTCCCTCATCTTCTAATGTCGTTCTGCGCTCAATGAGGTATGGTTGTTTTGCAACTTTCGACCGCGGCCATACGGAATATAACTTCGATTATGCTTCTGGTTAGTGAAATAGGGATAGACATTTCCATAGATTTTTTTGACCTTTTAGCGACTATTCACAAAGTGTACAAGGTTGTGAAGAGTGGGGGCCACTCCCTTAATTGTGACACTGGCTTCTTTTATGTGTGGATGAGGCAAAAGTATACACTTCTCTCCGGGGCTAAAAGCAAAGTGTGGGATTGGAAGAGGCGATATTTTTTTGTTAAGATTAACGACGCGGCAGTCCCTGACCTTAGGCAAGAATATTTACATGATTGGGCTCTAGAAATTGGTAGTGCTTAGACTATTGATAGTGTTATTGCTAATGAATAGTTTCTATCTTTCTATTGCAGACAAACCATTTCCCTTCGAGGCCTTCCCTGACTGCTTTTCGGACTCATTTGAAAAATTATCCAAGGCTTCAATCCTCAAGTGGCCAGAAGTCAACGCGACACGAGTTAGACGAAGCCTAGCACGCATTGGTTCTGGTGAGTATTCCATATTAATGCTGTTATACTCTATAATTGATTTCTAATCCCATCGCATTTTCAGTTAGACGAGACTACTTTTCCTACCCTTCGAAGCCAAGATGTCGTCTGACTTTTTGAAGAATTTGAGAGAGAGTTCGCTGAAGACTCAAGCTGAAGCCGGCACTCAGAAGAAAGATGTGAAATCCAAGGCAGAAGCTGGAAAGAAAACAACCAAAAGGCCGCCGAAGATGGGGGCTTTGGTGACTACGGCGAAGGCAGCTATAGATGCCAAAAAAAAGCAAAGGAACAAGTCGAGCTGTCTGAACAGCTTCAAGAGAAGCTCGGCCTGCAAGCTGCTACGGCGAAAGCTAAGAGCAAAGCACATGCCAGAGTTACAGAATCAAAAAAGAGAATTGCGGCAGGAGAAATAAAGGGCACGGAAACTGAGAAGGTTGTAATTCAGCCGACTGATCCAAGTTTAACTATTGACTTGGAAACCGAGAGTACCCCGGCTGATGGCGGGGTCGACAACATGTATGTCGACTTGAATAATTGTTTGATGATGATGCTGAAGACGAGGCTACTCTTCGAAAAAGACCTCATCGAGCTCCTGTCCCCTTTTCTTTCTCTTATTCGGACGCGGCTGGGTTGGTTAATGATGCCGACACCTGTACCGAGCTAGTCCGTCAAATACCTGGACTCAGTCGACCAGTGCCCAGCGTTGCCAGCTCTCCTTCTCCAGATCTTTTCAAGACCTATGCTTCTTACGATGTTCAAGAAAGCTTTTAATTTCATATTGCGTATATTAGGAAATAGTCTTTGCTAAAGTGTTTATCGAATGCACTTTTTTGCCGCGGCGGACGCGATGATCATGATGTATGACACAAAATTGGCGAATTCTATATCTTCCCTCGACGAGCTTCAGAAGATCGTCGATCAGTGCAGTGCAGCCGCGACGATTGATGCACAAAAAAGGAAGGATTTAGAGAATATACGCCTCGTCGAAATGGGCAAGAATCAGAGGGAGGAGTTTGGGGAGGAGAAGAATCGTCTATTGGAAGAGAGTGCTAAAATAAAGGACAATCTCGCCGTTATGAAGGAAACCTTGGAGTTCGAGCGAGCTGGTCGAGATGCCATCATCTTGAAAAAGGGACAGCAAATGCAAGAAAAGTGCGATGCTCGATTTGAAAGGATTCGACGACATCTGGACAGTCATAAAGCAGCTGAGACGGCAGCAAAGAACCTTGGGACGATCGAAGGTACGCTTGGTGTTATGGGGATTATCGAAGAAATGGGCGGTTCAGTCCCTGAAGCCATCATAGAGAACCTGAAGAAAAACCTCAAGACCTGGGCAGAAAAGGTGGCCGAGATAGAGGTTGTCCCTTTATTAGACGAAGACTTGGGGGTTTCCCCAGTGATCAACGAGTCGGGGTCAAATCATGAGCTTCTTTCTCAAGAAGAAGTCGGACGACTCCGTAAAAGTTTTTATGATCGTTTCTTTTTTTGTATAACTTCAATTTTTGTTTCCTTGTATAACTTTGAACTGCGACATTTCAACAAGGAATTAATCAATCATTTTGCATAAATTTTGTTTTACGTCGACGGAAAGTAGGGAATGTTACGACGAAGCTATAACTCTTTCCTTTTGAATCTTTTCGACGAAGACTTATTTCAGATTGACAAGGTTTTATCTCGACTTAGGATCGATGAGGTCTTAGCTCGTTTTAGGATCAACGAGGCCTTAGCTCATTTTAGGATCGACGAGGCCTTAGCTCGACGAGGATTTAACTCGACTTAGGATCGACGAGGCTTTAACTCGTTTTAGGATCAACGAGGCTTTAGCTCGTTTTAGGATCGACGAGGCTTTAGCTCGACTTAGGATCGACGAGGCTTTAGCTCGTTTTAGGATCGACGAGGCTTTAGCTTGTTTTAGGATCGAAGGGGCTTTAGCTCGTTTGTTTTCGAAGTTATTTAAGTTCCTTTGGAAATTTCCTTTGGACAAAGTTCCATGGGGACGAGCTACTTCTTCCTTCAAAAAACAAACGAAAAAGGCTCAAAGTACATGAGTTTTTTTAATTTAAGTAGTTGCGCCTTCTTATATAGTGAAGACTGCCTACGTACCCATTTTATAGAGATCAAGCCAGACGTAGTTCTATTACAACAAAACAAAAAAAGAACTAGAGATAGAGTTTAAGGTGTCGTCCATTCCAAGGCCGTGGTAGTTGTTGTCCGTCGAGCGCGGTCAGCTGATAAACGTTTGGTGCGATAATTCCAGTAACTTGATATGGTCCTTCCCAATTGCTCCCCAGTTTTCTAGCTCCGTACTCTTTAGTATTATCGAAAAAATGGCGCAACACAAGGTCTCTGACAGCATAATGCCTTGGTCGAACTCATTTGTTATAGTGTCGAGCTGCCATTTGCTGATAGTGTTGCATACGTAACAGCGCTTGGTCTCGCAATTCTTCAAGTTCGTCGAGCCTATCCTGCATTAGTTCGTTGTTGATATCTTCGTGTTGTGGTAGCATCATTCATCACAAGCTGTGGACGTTGACCTTGGCGGGAACCATAGCTTCAACGCCGTGTGAAAGGGAAAAAGGAGTCGCATTAGTTGACGAGCGGGGCATTGTACAGTATGACCATAGGACGTTGTCCAACTCATTTGCCCAACATCCTTTCTTCCTTTCTAGTCACTTCTTAAGGCCTCTATGATGGTCTTGTTAATCGACTCAGCTTGTTCATTACCTTGTGGGTACCGGGGCGTCGAGTGGTTGAGCTTAATCTTCCAGTTCTTACAAAAACCTTCAAGTTTGTGAGAACAGAACTGAGTACCATTGTCGGTCGCGATCTCGTAGGCAGACCGTGACGAAAAATTATATGCTTCCACACAAAGCTTTGGACTTCGGCGTTTTGAATTTTAGCGTAAGCTTCTGCTTCTACCCACTTTGTCAAGTAATCTATCATCACCACAAGGAATTTCCTCTGCTTCGACGCGGGGAATGGTCCGAAAATATCCATTGCCCACCGCATAAACAGGTATGGAGGTGTGGACACCCGCAAATATTCAGTCGGCTGATGACTCGTCGTGGCATGACGCTGACATTGTTCACACTTCAAGCAATACGACTAACAATATGACATCATCGTCAGCTAAAAATGGTTGTGGCGCTTGATTTTAATTACCAGAGAACGTCCACCAGAATGATTTCCACATGCTCCTTCGTGTGTCTCGACCATAACGCGCTTTGCTTCATCTTGGGATACACATCGTAATAAGACCTCAGTTACATCTCGTCGAAACAGCTCACCTTCGATTATAACATACCTAGAATCTCTTGACCCGAGTCGCCGAGCTGCCCACTTATCGAGTGGCAACGTGCTATCTCGTATATAAGAAATTATCGCTTGCTGCGCACTCGCCACTAGGCGCCATATCACCTTATGAAGCATCAACGTTATATGTTGTGTCTATCGTGTGCACTCGTGGATACGATATGCTAGGCATTACGATTTCTTCGATCGGAATTAAACGCGTTAACCCACTATCCGGAGCGGAGGCTAAAGTTGCTAGGTTATCCGCGGATATGTTTTCACTTCTAGGAATTTTCACGATTTTGATGTCGTCAAACTCTTTCCTGAGGTCTTGGACGAGTAGGAGATAAGATGTCATTCGCTTGTCTTTCGCCTCGTAATCACCACGACACTGATTAACAACAAGCTGAGAATCACAATAGACCCGGACTTTCTTTGCACCCATACTTCTTGCCAAACAGAGTCCGGCAATAACCGCTTCAGACTCTTCTTCATTGTTCGAAGCAGCAAACTTGAGCTTGGTAGATTATTCTACGACCTCAGCCGTTGGAGATTCGAGGCGAATTCCAACGCCGGATCCGTTTGAACGCGAAGAACCATCAACGTATAGGTTCCAGGTTTCTGCTGCTTCCAGAACAAAGAGTTCTGGAGGTAGCTCGACTAGGAAATCTGCAAGATCTTGGGACTTGATACTAGTTCGGCTGCAAAATTCAATATCGTACTCACTAAGCTTAATAGCCCACTTTTTCATTCGTTCGGACTGACTCGGACTATGCAGGATGGTTCGCAGTGGCTGAGTGGTCATCACTGTGATTGAATGGGACTGGAAGTAAGGCCTGAGCTTTCGTGCACTGATAACGACTGCATAGGCCAGCCTCTCCAACATTGAATATCTCGTTTCTGCCCTATCGAGTATCTTACTGATGTAGAATATGGGTTTTTGCTCGCCACGATCATCTCTGACCAAGACTCCACTGACGACCGCAGATGAAACATAAATATAGAGCAATAACGTTTCACCGTCGAGGGGTTTAGCCAAAATAGGTGGAGTCGAAATATATTCCTTAAGTTTTGAGAATTCCTCCTCACACTTATCATCCCAGTTGAACATCTTGTTGCCCTTGAGAAGTTGGTAAAATGGGTGGCATCGCTCTATCGATCGAGATATGAACCTGTTTAAAGCAGCGACCCTGCCCGTTAGCCGCTGCACCTCTCGTATATTTCGAGGATATGGCAAGTCTAGGATTGCATAGATTTGTTTAGGGTTGGCTTCTATTCCTCGTTGAGTCACAACGTTGCCGAGGAATTCACCGGACTTTACACCAAACGTGCACTTTGCAGGGTTTAGCTTCATCCCGTACAAATTGAGGATTTGAAAACAAGTTCGTAGATGTGAAACATGATCAGACGTCGAGGTGCTCTTTACGAGCATATCATCTATATAGACTTCCATGGTCTTACCCAGATGAGACGAGAACATTTTGTTAACCAATCGTTGGTACGTTGCTCCAGCATTTTTCAACCCGAAAGGCATAACTTGATAACAATATATATCGCAGTCTATGATAAAAGCAGTTTTTTCTTGATCGTCTGGGTGCATCATAATTTGGTTATAACCAGAGAATGCATCCATGAAAGAGAGGAGTTCATTGCCCGTCGTGGCCTCGACCAGACGATCTATATGGGGGAGTGGGAAGTTATCCTTCGGGCATGCCTTATTTAAATCAGTGAAGTCAATGCAAACCCTCCATTTCCCATTCTTCCTTTTAACCACAACATGATTAGCTATCCATTCTAGGTATTTGACCTCGACTATAGAACCGGCCTGCAACAATTTCTCTACTTCGTCATTAACCGCTTGGTTTCGTTCAATCTCCAGCTTTCGGCGCTTTTGCCTGACAGGTTTCATGGTAGGATCGACATTGAGCTCGTGACACATGATCGATGGGTTGATGCCTTTCATATCGGACATTGTCTAGGCGAAGGTTCTTACGTTATCTTTTAGAAAGGATATAAGCTTATTGCGAATATCCTTTTGCAGATAACAGCCAATACTAGTGCGTCGTGATGGTTCGCTATCATCGATAGAAACTTGATCGACCGGCTCTAGGGCTGTAGTGCAATGCTTGGCTGTCGATGACAGTCCTAGCGAATCGTCGAACTTCATCGGTAATTGCTATGCTTCCGACTTCTTCCTAGCTTTGTGCTCGGCTATAAAGCAAGTATGTACAACTCGTTGGTTTCCCCTGACCGTCTTTGTTCCTCTGGGCGTAGGGAATTTTATACATTGGTGATACACGGAAACTACAGCCTTCATCATGTACAGCTACGTAGTACCCATAATTGCATTAAAAATCGGGTGCTCGTCGACGACCAGCAATTTTACAATGCGAGTCACGCCCATAATGCTTATTGGTAGTTTGATGCTTCTGGCGGCAGTGACCGTTTCACCACTGAAACATGTAAGTACTTGAGATGATGGTTTCATCTTTACTTCGTCAATCTCCACTTTGGCGAGAGTCTCCTTGAAGATAATGTTCCACTGAACTTCCAGTATCTATCAAGACTCTGGATACTTCGCAGTCTGCGAACATCAGCTCGATGACAAGGAAATCATTATGGGGAGCTTCTACGCCGTGCGCATCTTCCTGTGTGAACTTAATTAAGTCCTCGTCTCCACCTATGGACGAGGTACTTGCCACTGATATTGACGCCCTGCCTTCCAGTTTCTTGATTGCCCTAACGAAATCATTACAGTGATGCAGTCCACCCATTATAACATTAATCCGTCGACGCGGTATAGGCTGGGCCTCCTCGTTCACTTCTTTGTCCCTCTTTGGTGGCTCCATATTTGATTCAATTGGAGGTCTTTGAAAATTATTTTGTTGTACTGCATCTGGACGAGTATTCGTCGTATTACGCTTGAATCCCCCGCGTTGCCCAGCAGGCATGGGGCATTTGGCTTTCAAGCTGACTGGCCATATTGCTTCAAAACCATATGTTTCAGATGTCTGCACTCATCAGTGTTATGCCCCGTCCTTCTATAAAATTCGCAGAAAGCCTTTGGGTTATCATCTGCACGTCTAGGTAAGTTATGCGTCTGACTACCCTGACCGTGAACATAATGGACGAGGTCTTTCTTCTTCTCAAATGCCTTACTATAATCCTGACGCGGCTCTATGTATTCATCTTTGTCTTTGTAACTTAAATGCTCTTTTCCATGTATCCTTGTCATCTTAACTTTCTCTTCTTCCGCCTCGATGAAACAGTTGGCACGATGTAGGGCGTCCTCTAACGTCTGGGGCTGATTCAGCACCAGTTCTTCCCTAAATCGTGACTCATACCACAGAGAATTGCGCAAGGCTGCTATCGCTGCCTTGTCGGGTATTGTCAGCCGGGAAACTACTTTCTTAAATCTTTCAATAAAGTTTCTTAATGGCTCTCGACATCCTTGAGCCAGTGTCCAAAGATCTGCTGTCGAAGCTTTTTTCTCGATGAAGATCGAGTAATGTTTTAGAAAGGCGGTGGACAATTGCTGAAACTACTGATGCTCCCCGGTGGAAGGTGTGAAAACCAAGTCAATGCAGCACCGCTGAGGTTTTCTACGAAGAATTGACAGTACCCAGCATCTTTCTCAGCCAGGCTAAAATATGTTCTCCCCATAGCTATTGTAAAGGCGATCATATGGTGACTTGGATCACTATTGCCTTCATGCAATGGAAGTTTAACTTTAGCAACTTGACCGAGCTGGGTGTCGGTTATTTTTCCTGGTAAACAGGGTGCGTTGAGTTTCTTAAACGACGCGCTCGATTTCGGGGGCTGAACTGATAGCCCAGTGAGCTTGCGAACTCATTTCGCGCAACTGTGCCTTAAGAGCTATAATTTCATCTCGGCTAGTCTGGGCACTAGAAGATGGTTGCGGTGTTTTGTCAGCTGAATTAGTCGGAGTTGGCTGCAGCGGTGTGCTAGGTGTGCCGAAGAAGGTGTGATTAAGGGTGTCAAGACGTGCCCTTCGCTCACCATCCACAAACGCAGCTTCAAACCTAGCTCGGAATTCACTTGCTTCTCTGGCTTGATCGTCGAGGTGCTGGATTATTAATCGGTTGGTCTCGGCTTGGCGAACATCTACTTGCTACTATGCTTCGACTACGTCGTCAGGAATGGTTTCATTGTTATCGGCCATCATTCCTGTTGTCTTGACCCTTCACTTTTCAAAAGCTATCTCTCCCCACAGTCGGCGCCAAATGTTTAACCGATCCTTGCACTCTGCTGAACTCAGTCAATTTAGTGTAAAGGATCAGACAACATGTGATTGAATATTATTTAAATTGCTTAAAATATAATAATTGGACTAGACGAGGCTATTTGACTATAGCATTTGATATTAACTTTTTCACTTCGGCTATGAATGATCGTTGAATAGGATTCTTTATCTTCTTATCTTCTATGGACGAGGTATCGTTCCCTCAGGTTACAAAAATGTTCATAGACGGGCCTTAGATAGACGAGATGATCAGGAAACACCTTCTGATCGATTGTATAGTCGGGATACTTTGTCGTGTGACCTTACTTCTACCTCGTCGATACCAGCGACCTCTCTCTCTATCTCTACTCCTTGTTCTTTTGTCCGACCCCCTCTCCGATTCATCTGACATCTTATTTATATTGCTTCTCCTCTAACCTGGTCCCGTCACGTCATGAACAGTGACGAGGTCCACGTGTCTTTCACCGGGTCGAACCCTGCCCGTCGGGTTTGGATCATTCATTTGAGTTCTAAAAATTCTTGTTGGGCCTCAAAGTGGATGTCAAACCTTGGCCCAACAATATCCATATCAAAATCGATATATTTTAGCTTTTTATGTTCTTGTTTATCTTGTGAAAATTCATAACTCATGTTTTCAAAAATGTGCAAACTAACACTTACGTTCTGAATTACCAAGATACCTTGAATAAATAAATAAAAAGTATGTAATTGTTATAAAAATAATTTTAAGATAAACGTGTGCATATCATATAATGTTTAGTTCCTCGATTCAATCTCTCATGAATAGCAGATCAAAACTGAGCTGAAAATTCTGTGCAACGCTTGTTTTAATATGTAAGAAACAGAGGGAGAAAAAGAAGAAGACATTTTTGAGTAAAAGATTTACATTTTATCTTCCAATTTCTTGAATAGTCTTGTGTTATTATGAGAGAAAGTTGAAAATCAATAAACAGATAAGCCTTGTTTTGAGTTATCACAAATAACAAAGAGGTAATAAATTAGAAGAAAGAACAAAAAAAGTAAAAGCTCAATAAGAACATATAAATCTCTCACAAATATAAATTAAAAATGATTTCACATTCCCTATATGCCCTAAGAGAACCTAATTAGGGTAAATTTTTGATATACAAAGCCAATGTTCTTGTGATATATATATATATAATAAAAAGAAGTCTCCTTTTATCCTTTAACCATAGTGGCAAGGTAGTCTTTATCAGCTTGTGCTAATCTGTTCTGAAACATAGTCCATTCCATTTTGCATCTTTCTCTAACTCCTTCCCATGGAGCTTTCCCATTCTCTGACTTACCTTGACTTCCAAGTGAAGGTATCACTTTATGTATTATCCATTGTGAATCCACTACTCCAATTTTCTCATGAGCAGGCTGCATTCATTTACACATACTTTCATTATCAGTTCAGAGAATATGGTTTATTATTAAGAAGATGGCTAAAAACTACTTTACTTCAACGCATCTTCTTAGAGCAAAGTCCAAACCCCATCCATGAACCAGATCGTTCTGAATCATATGCCACACACATCTCCATGCTTCTCTTGAAAATACAGGTGCCATTATTTCAACAAACCTGTGGACAAGTAAGGAGGTAAATACATACTATACAGTTTGATAACATTTGAGATAAAGACAGAGAGAGAGAGAGAGATCTACGCAGCGCAAGGAGGTAAATGCGGGTCACGACACCATCCTGGTTTCTCTTGAGTATCTCTGTTCACCAGTGAAAAGAATCCACATTCTTAAATCAGAACAAAGGCAAAGAAAAGGGTTAAGTATGGTGAGAGATCTTACTTGTGGACCTCTCGGTCACCTCGTCTCTTGGTCATCTCCCATGTGAGTCCATTGTTAGGCTCTAAACCGGGTTGAGAAATCTCTAAACCATGCTTCTTAACTAATGCAATGTACCTGAAGTTTCCAATAGAAATCTATTATACACTGTAAAAAGTGACAAAGTTCTGTTGTTCCAGACAAGTAAAACTTACTTATCTGCATTGAAGTGCTCCACTCCAAGATCTTCATCCCATATAAATATATACTCATAAGCTGACACAACATCAGGATGCAAAAATCTCTTAGCATACCACCTGCCAAAACCGGTCGAGACTTTCAATAAAAAACACACTCAAAAAGATTTTTCAGACTGTTTAGTGAACACTTATCTTTAAACTACTCACCATTTTGTTTGCTTTCTTATACTAATATGAATCGCACTCTTCGACCATTCAAATTGATCCCATTCTGATGTACGGCCATCATAATGGAAGAGCAAAATTTGGAAATCTTCCGAAAACTGAAGAAATCACAAGAAAGAAAATATATCAGTAAAGAAAAATGTAAAGAGAGTGGCTAAGATGTTCTGATATTACAGAACCTTCTTAACAACAGCATTAATGTGGTTCCTCTGCTCAAAGCCAACTGTAAATGTCACAAGATATTTTGGCTTCTTCTTCAAATCCTATCAAGTTTTTTTGTTTAGATATTAGAGTTGGGAAATGAGTATGGCACAGGTAATCTGAAGAGTGTTATAGAAGTGCATACTTCATTAGGTTCTCCCCATAACCTGCGCAAGTAGAAATCAGTTTTTGCCACAACTATTCCTGGAGGTAGTAATTCAGCACCACGTGGGTTTGTTGGAACATATATCTGCAAAAATGTAACACTTAATCCGAAATGAGGCACTAGTATGAAACATCAATGGAATTTACTGCATTCATGAAACTGAAATCGTACAGATTTTAAGATTATACCTCAGGAAATTTCCTTGAACCAAAACCTTCAGGCGATTTGTCACTGGTAAATAATTTCCCATCTGCTAAGGCTATATCAAGAGATGATTTAAGTCTCGATGGTAAGTTAATCTGCAAGATTGCGAAATCAAATCAACAAGTGAAATGGAATGGAATGGAATGCTAAGAAGAAGACCTAATCTACCTATGAAATGAACCTTATACCTTAAAAGAAACAGAAGGTAATGAGATGCCAATAACAGTCCCAACAACAATTCCCAAAATGGTAGTGATAATAACCTTTGCACTTTCATTTGTTCTTCGAGGTGCACCACTGAAAAGCTAATCACTAAGTAATCTTCAAATTGAAAATGAAACTCATAAACTCTTTTGTATTACAATCGAACAGCAAAGAAAAGTTTACCTGCGGTGCATTGTTCCCATTTGGTTCACCACCAAATACTAAAATGGTTCAATCTATTCCGCAGCTACGAAATTAGTTCTTTGAATCTTGAGCAAAACTACGAAGTTAGAACTGATTTCTACTAACCTTAAAAGCCCGTAGAGAAAAGATGAATCGTCAGAAGAAGTTCTAAATATACAAGAACTGGAGGGAAAATGTGATTACTTACAAGATGAGATCTCGGAGATCTGAGGAGAAACTAAGAAGCCGGTGAAAAAACAACTGAGCTCAGAGGAGATTAGTGAGGACAGAGAGTGAGAGAGAGAGTGAAGCAATGAGGGTGGCAAGGCCTTTTTTGCATTTCTCAAAGCCCAAACTTTTTTATTTTATTTTATTAAAGTAAAAGGTAACATCCATTATTGGTATAAACACATACATTAGTTCCTTTACAACTAATTTATCATTCTTAGCCAACCAAATTTGAAAATGATTTTTTATTTTTATAAGGTATTAAGAGAATCTCCAAACGATTCCTCAAATTTGAGGTATCATCCATTCCAAACGATACTTTAAATTCTTAAAATTTGAGGTATTGGTTAGTGATACCTCAAATTTGAGATATCACTAGTACGATACCTCAAAATTTGAGGTATCACTAGTACGATACATCAAAATTTGAGGTATCAACTTTTCTTTATATTGTATCAACTTTTTTTTACATTTTAGTCCCTATATTTATTTATGTTTGTAAATAATAATTTTAAATTTTATTTTAATTACTGTAGTGCTAATATTTTCTTATGTTTTACTTTAAATGTATATTAGTTTTATATATTATGTTTATAAATATATAAAATAAAATTATAATATTAAAATAGAACAATACAACAAAATAAAAAACGAAAGGCAAATTATACAAAAGAGAACAATACAACATAATAAAGTTATATAACACACAATTATTATAACAACAAAATAAAACTACAACATCGGGTCATGTAAATTTGATAATCATAATATTGTTTGAAAGGGTTTGGTGTGACTGAAGTCAAAGATTGTGATTGCTCGTTATTTCTTTTTTGTATGATTATTGCTTACTCAGATCGGATAAACTCACGAACATTACTATCACTAATAGACTACAAATCTGTTAACATTATTCTATTTTCCTCTTGCATTTCTTTTAGCGCTATTTTTTTTTTTTGTTGATTTTGCAAACGTAATTGAGTTATCTCATAACTCTTGTTCCTAGTTGTCGCACTTTCTTTTGAAATTCCAAGAATTTTTTCATTTGATGAAACCAATGATTCAACAGTTGAGTTATTACCTTCGATGATCTTTCTTTTGAGTTTTGCTTTCTTCGTTCCAATCGGACGTTGTGATGAATTTGATCCACCATTGTGGATCACTTCGAAAAGAAACTCATTTATCACTTCGAAATGATTGGTCAAACATATATGAGAGCACTATGGTGTTTGAATTGTAACTAAGATGTTTGAACTTTAATTAAGATGTTTAGATTTTAATTAATAGTATGATATTTAAATTTTTTAAGATATTTTTGTCACTAATTTTATTTATGATGTTATTTCTATGTTTTTTAAAGTTATTTAACGTTTTATTAATAAATATTGCAGTTAATAATTGAATGATGAATGATTTATATTTATTTTCAAGTTATAGGATGTTATGTAATTGTGAATAAAGATTTGGGCAATATTGTAATATACATATTTTTGATACCTCAAAATTTGAGATATTGCCTTTGGAGCAAAACACATGATACCTCAAATTTGAAGGAGGTGATACCTCAAATATGTAGTATTTTGCCTTTGAAGATGCTCTAAATCTGTACATCTACGGATGAGAATGGATCCAAGATGTAATTTCTAAGATTACTACGTTATTGTACATATATTATTTTTTTCACCGAATAAATTAAAATTTAATTTTAAGAAAATACATAAACTTTTCTAGAAGTTTATAGTGGAATAAAACTACTACATGTTTGATGAAAAACTTTTCTGTTGTCGAGCTGTGCGTGGCATCAGATCCATTCGCTCATTAAATTACACTAGACAATTTTGTAAACGATGTGTATCGCTGAAATTGGTCAAATCTATCAATTCCAATACGAAAATAGGCTATACAGAAAGATTAATAACCATGTTAATCAGATATGTGGAATATGTAAAAACGATTTCTTCGTTAGTGAAACCTTTTTGTAGTCTTTTTGGAATATTGTTAATTTAGTCATTTTAAAATCAATAATAAGATACAAGATTTGGATGGAAAAATATCGTTGAATCTAGTAATTCTAATATTTGATAAAATTAATAAAATATGAATTTTGATGCAATAATTTAATTTTTCAAACATGTTAAAGAAAAACATTCAGTAAAATATTTTTCTATAAAAATGTAAAAATACGTTTTATCCACACAAAAAAAAATATGTCAGTTGCTCGTTTTCTCGTCAAAAATGTGAATATATGTTTTTCAAAATATCACAAAAACACGCTAATACACAAAACACGCATTTCCGTCTAAAATACAAAAACATGTTTTTCTCCAAAAATACAAAACACATTTTCCAATAAATGATGAAGAACACATTACTTCGCAAAAATGCGAAAAACGTGCTTCTCCACAAAAAATGCAAAAAGCGCTTTCTCACTAAAATGCTAAAATACGAGAATACACATGACTGCCAAAAAGTGAAAATACATTTTTCACTAGAAACGCACAAACATATATTTGACCAAAAAATTGTAAATTTGTTTTCCTGTTAAAACACAGTTTTTTTGTTGCAAAAACTTCAAAAGACATGAAAATTCGTTTTTGACTGAAAATGGGTTTATGCGTTTTCTCGTTTTTTGCTAAAAAATGGGTTTTCGTTCTTTAGATGGAAAATGCGTCTTCTCTTTTTTTGGAAAAAAATGTGTTTCTACTTTTTGGCCTAGAAATGTGTTTTCTTGTTTTTGGCTAGAACACATGTTATCACATTTTGGCTTTAAAACACATATTTGTTCGAATAATTTTATAACTCAATTCCTACAACTCACTTAATACATTTTTGAGCCATAAACACTTGAGAAAGGATAACCATAGGATTTGGATGCCAAATTCAGAAAAAATTCAAATACTTTCATCAAAAATAACTTATAATTTCTGAAGATTGAGTTGCTTGTTGAGAACATTAACATATCACAATAACATAAAGTAAACAAAAAGCAGGTCTTGAAAACAAAAGAAAAAAACCCTAAAAAATATCCTCATTGTCAAAACCCTAACAAAATATTCTTGTCGAAGCTGGCCTCCTTTCTTCTCCTTTGGTTATTTTCTTCATAGTTGTCTCTTTCATCTTGTTTTGGGTAAGATTTTCAAAATGATTTTTGGTGGTTTAGTGGTCATGGGAGATCGCAGTTTTGAGCCGCTTCAGTTTCTAAAAAAGAGTTTGTCACTGGATTTCAACCATCTTTTCTAGTGGTGGCTCCTCTTTAGTTACCTCCTCTCCTTCTAGCCTTTGCTCGCTGCCTCCATCGAAATCTGCTGCAGTGTTACTCTTCATCGAGCTGCTTAGCTCTAACCTCTTTGTTTTGCCTCTTAGTTTATTTCCTTCATGCAAATCTTTTATTAGGTTCTGGTTTTAGGTAGCGTGGAACAAGTATAGAATGTTGTGGTATGGTCTTGGTTGGAAGTCGAGCTATCTAATTCCATTGATTTTCTCCCTCAAAGCCTATCTCTTTGTTATTTCTGGTAGATTTTGACTTGTTTGCCTCCTTTGTTTGGACTAAGTTTTTCCTCTCGATTATATCTTGTTTTTAGTCACATATGGAGCTTTTGGTTTAAAATTTAAATTTCTCGATTATATCTCATTGGAAGTCGATTTTTATCTTCCCTATATTAATCGTTCTTAGTTGAAAGTACCTGAAGTGCTTGGGAGATTTATCATTTTCGGGATTGCTACGCTTTATTTTTGAATTACCACTATAATGGTGGACTCTAAAAATCGATTTGAAATAGTATTGGTAAAGTTGTTATGTCCTAGATTATCATATTCTTCATAACCTTGCTTCTTGTATTTTTCCAATGACGAACCTATGGCTTTTGACAATATGTCAATTGACTTAAAAGAAATTTTCCAAAATGCCTTTCTATTTAATACGAAGTGTCACATTATTTCAGATGTTTGAATTTGAAGTGTTTGAGCCCTTTGAAATTTAATTTTAATTAAGTGACAAAAGGATCCCTTTAAAATTAGAAGAATTGCACTCAATAACATCAACATATCCTAAAATCAAGTATATAACATCTATAACCTAGGATTACTATGCCATTTTTAAAAATTGCAATTATACCCATTCTTTTTCTCCTTCCCTCTCTCACTCTATGTCTCTCAATCTCTAGTTTCTTTCCACCCCATATCTATAGTATACAAACTACTGAATATATACAGACTACTGAATTCGTTTTTAGGTTTAGGGTATATATTTTGTGTTTAGGATTTATAGTTTGGGGGTTTAGAATTTATATTTTGGGGTTAGGGTTTATATTTTGGAGTTAGAGTTTATATTTTGGAGTTAGGGTTTATATTTTGAGGTTTATGGTTTATATTTTGGGGTTTAGGGTTCATATTTTAGGTTTCTAGTTTATATTAAGGGGTTTAGGGTTTATATATTAGCTTTATGGTTTATATTTTAGGTTTATGGTTTATATTTTAGGTTTATGGTTTATATTTTGGGTTTTGAGTTTATATATTGGGTTTAGGGTTTATATTTTTTTTTTTTTTGGGTCAGAGTTTATATTTTGGGGGTTATGATTTATATTTTGGTATAGGGTTTATATTTTGAGGTTTACAATTTATCTTTTGGGGTTTAAGGTTCATATTTTGGGGCTTACAGTTTATATTTAGGGGTTTATGATTTATATTTTAGGTTTATGGTTTATATTTTAGGTTTATGTTTTATATTTTGGGTTTAGAGTTTATATTTTGAGTTTTTGAGTTTATATTTTGGGTTTATGGTTTATATTTTGGGTTATGAGTTTATAATTTGTGTTTTGGGTTTATATTTTGTATTCTGGGTTTATATTTTGGGTTTAGGATTTATATTTTCGGTTATGGTTTATATTTTGGGTTTAGAGTTTATATTTTGGGTTACGGTCACAATTCACTATTCCACCTAGGGAAATAGGTAGTCAATATATTGTTTTGATAGTCAGTATATTCTTGGTTTAAGATTTATATCTTGGGGTTTAAGATTTATATTTTTTGTTTAGGTTTATATTTTGAGGTTTATGGTTTATTTTTTTTGTTTAGATTTATATTTTTGGGTTTAGGGTTTATATTTTGGTTTTAGAGTTTATATTTGGGTTTATGCTTTATTTTGTGTTTAGGGTTTATATTTTTCGTTTAGAGTTTATATTTTTATGTTATATTTTTGTGTTTGAGTTTATATTTTAGAGCTAGGTCACTATTCACTATTTTATATCATATAAGTCTATTTTGAATAATTTTAGTCTTGTTAGATGTAGAAAAATGTGTTTTTAGGTAAGTTTTTATGTCTTGATAATTTGAATTGATTTGATTAATTTGTAAAAAAGTGAGGATGGTGAATATTGATAAATAAAACAAAATAAAAGGAAAAGAAAATGAAAGAGGGAGAGAGAAAGGGTTTAACCGAAATATGAGTGATGTTGGGCCTGGGCTTAGCAGCTCTGAAAGTCAAACCAGAATTGGGCCAAAATACATGGCAAGCCCATTAGTTGCATGCTCCATTCGACCAGGTAGAGACACTTGGCAAGGTCACTGTTCACCGCACTGGGGACTGAAGTGAACTAGTATAAATAAGGGAAGAA
>OVBE01002916.1:0-28765 GCA_900406425.1 Iberis pinnata | reverse complement strand
GAAACTTAAAGTGAAGATATGAAGTGGCGAGGGGGTATTTATACCTAGAAGAGATGGTGGTTACCGAGGCATGTAATGATTGCGCGTGGGAAACTAAAGCGGTGCGACTCTTGAGCTTTCCCCTATGATGCCGATTCAATAAAGCCTATGACGACGATTCAATAAATCCTATGAAGCATTTAATGCACTTGAGCCGAAATGCACTTTGTTTAGGAGGTCATTCGCCGATTCGGAGCTTCATCGCCGACCTGGGGGGGAGTAACTGTTGATACCAGGTTTGGCACCTGCTCTGAAAGCCCATTTCGACACAAGGCCCAGCTGGATGCCGACGTGGAGAAGAAGAAGGGCCCAAGAAAACAGAAACTAGATGGGCCGACCTGACGAGCTGGGCTGTCCAGCTCGTGGCCCATTATGTTAAAACTATGTAATTAGGGTTTTAAGCATGTATTTTCACTATAAATACCCATGTAATTATTCCTAAACGATATATGAAATTCTTCAGAGCTGTTGCCCACATAATCTAAGACCTAAACCTATTTTTAAGTCTTGATTCAACAATTTCCTTCCGAGAATGTATATGAAAATATTCATTATCTCAACTCACTCAGAATAAGTGATTCGTTTCAAAAAAAGACTCTTTAAACGCCTTTCCATGGATTATGTGGTATATTTGGAAGGCTCGAAACAATAAATGCTTTAATAATATTGACCGGCCCCGATGGAGACCCTCGAGGTAGCGACAAAGGAAGCAACTGATTGGCATGCAGCTCAAGTTAAATTCGTCACCTCCTATAGTATTGGTGGACCACGATCTAGTAGAGATATTTTCCAATGTCTGCTATATAGATGGTGCTTGGAAGCAAAGTGATAAGTTATGTGGAATAGGATGGGTATATATATCAAGAGCAAGATGGATCAGTTGATATGGTAGGAATGGCGGGTATAAGAAGGGGATCTTCTCTTTTGCGTACTGAATTCTTCAGTTTGTTGTGGGCTATGAAATGCCTAGTTTTAGTATATAAACCATGCACAACCTTCTTCATTGAATCGTTGGAACTCACCAAGAGAGTAACCAACACTCACGAGTGGTCTGGCTTTGCAACGGAACTATAGGAATTAGAATCTCGGAAGCAATATTTTGTGGGATTTAAACTACTACACAAACCTAGAGTTTTGAATAAAGAGCTGGTGCGAAATCGGCGTGTAGTCAAAATGTTTTGTTTCAAATTGTTGACACGTCTTTATCCGATTGGGTTGTTGATGTAAACAAATTATTTGGCTAATTAATGGATGTTGTGACACACAAAAAAACTGATATTTATTATACCATGTAGGGGTATTAGTTTGTAGTTAAAATAATAATAAATAAATAAAGTTTCGTAATTTTATCAAAAAGCTCAGAATTATATTATATGATTTCTCATATGTATTGAACTATTGGTTTTTTCAACGAGTTCAAATTTAGTCCCAACATATTAAATGTGGTACATAATTGATTTCTTATAATATTATTCTTGTTCCAAGAAGGCAAGAACCAAAATGTGAATGGAACTTATTTATACTCATAACTGATGTTCGTTACTTTTTCTAATAATGTCAAGATACATTTTAATGGTCTACGGTTTGATGAAAGATTAATGATTTAGTACAGCCATTTAATATTTCAAATGAGTCTTTAACTAATCAACACTATTGAAAAGCTACTTGTGTAGAAAACTCACACTCTTAGACTTTTCAACACATAAATCTAGAAAAATAACCAAGGGAGTTTAGTCTAATTGGTTCCGGACATCAGAAAAAACTATGAGTCAAAAGACCGGAACTCCCAAAATTTATCCAAAAAAAAAAAAAAAATCTAGAGAAGTACTTAATATAATATAATTACACCATAACAAAACAGATTCTTTAATATAATGACTCAATTTGATTTTATTCATTGATTAACTTGAAAGTCCAAACTCACCAAACCAAGTGGTGTCGTGTCGGTGATTTAGTGTTTTTCGAAGAAAAAAGAATTAATTAAGTTGATCTAGACTATGGATCGAATTTTTTTTAATATAAAATTATTCAATCATTTTTTTTATTAGTCAAAAATAAGTTCTCGAAATCATAATATATACATATAAGCGTTCAAAGTATAGTAAAATATAAAAATCCATATATTAAAGTCTTTTTTATAATTTCATAAAAATATATAAATCAAGGGTCTTAGCTTAGCTTGATAAGATATAAATGTAATACTATTCTAGGGCTTTTTCTATAAGAGTTTAGGAGTATTTGAAATTTCTAATATCACAGAAACAATTGAAAGAATGAGAATATATGAGCACACACGAAATTTATCGAGGTTCAGCAATATGCATATGTCCTCAATCCGAGCATTTTATTAAGAACCACTTAAACAATCCTACAAATTTGTTTAATTAAATTTATTCGACGACATGAACTCTTGACTCGACACTGACCAGTTCATAATCTACCATGTCTCACGCACACCAACAGGTGTGTAAAACACTCGTATTTCACTCACCAGAGAAAACCCAGACGCTCTGTATTTCTCTCACGACCAACTCTCTGATTTTTCTTATTCTCCGAAAGCGTAAAAGCCTAGGTTAACCTAACCTATCTTTTTATACTTGCATAATCTCTAAATATGCAATTTAGAATCTTTCATTAATCTTGATTTTCATAAATCTTCTTGTTAAGATATTCTCTTCTAATATATTCCCTTAATCTTGATTTCCATAAATCTTCTCGTTAAGATATTCTCTTTGGCTCCAAGTCTACTCTTTAATAATGGCAATTTGGTCCCTCAAAGTCTCTGACTTAACAATCTCCCTCTTTTTATCTGAATGTCTGAACTCAAGCATCTGCAGCTCAAACATCTACAATCACATACACAACAAGCACAACGAGGACAAGGCATTTCATAGCCACTGCAGTACAAGTTCATTAGAGCACATGTTCATAAACCAAGATAGATTTGAAATCATAAGATCAGCCATGATATCAGTAAAACAGAAATCAAACGTGAATCATGAAACACACTCATCAAATATACTATGTATCACTCATTACTTACCTTCATCACTTTATTACCTCCATATCTCCCCCTGCTTGAGTACACATTTAGATAAAATCCCAAAGAGAGAGAACTTACCTTTGAGGAGGCATTCGAGACACAAAAAATAGTAGATCAGAGATTCTTCTGGTCAGAATGGTGAAGAACAAATGGCATTAGACATGAATGTTGTCCAGTTTGAGTCCTTGTGTAACGCATGAGTGACACAGGGAACCAAGATTACGAGAGGATGGAGAAAAATGCCGGTTGACACAATGACGAAGGCTAAGTACTGAACAACACACTTCAACCAAAAGATTAGTGCAAATGGGCAATGGCTCAAATATAAACATAATTGCATAACTCAATCAGAGATTAAAACTATTAACCGGAGACTTTAGGACTTAGAAACTAAGTTTGAGGCACGAGTGAGGTACCCATGTGGTAATTGAAACTTGAGACTCAGAAAATCAGCTAGAAATTTATTGAAATCGAACAGATTTATAAACATAAAATGCGATGAGTTTCAATTCAAGGTCAGAACCAAGTAATGAAGCAACTTCAGCCAAATGAGATTAAAAAGATATGAGATATAGAAAAAAATCAACTCACCAGCTCAACAAGGCAGCTATTTCTTTATTCAAGGAGCTTTCACACTTGTTGATCATATATAGTTAGTCTACGCATCACCATGAACATCAAGATAGTGGCATTGAGCTTGTTTTTAGAGCCACAAAGATGATTATGGACTTAGGCATTCTCTTTTTCTTTTTTTTTTCTTTTTTTTAAAAAATTTGCACTTGTGTAGCTGTTTCTCAGCCGAGTAGTTGTGACACAATTTTTTGTGTACGCTTGAATGCTCTTTGTCTTACACAACCATCAGTGTGTCTTACACCTATCCAAACATTGATCTAGCCCAAATGAGAATGTGGTAGCATCATCATTCAAGAAGAGTGTTTTTCTTTATTGGCACTCTTATAGCTTACTGTCTTTGATGTGCATGAAGAACAACTATTTCCTATGTATGACTTGCTTAGCAAGAGGTTTTGTAAAGGCATTTTATCTCATCTAACCTTAGCTACTTATCGCCTAGAACAGTACACTTTCTATTGAAAAAGTTAAAGTTCACAAACACCTAGAGCCTTTTGAAGCCCTAGGTAGATACTCAAATCAAACAGTTTAGTAAAAATATCGGCTAGCCTATTTTCAGAAGAAACATGCTCAATCACTACAAGTTTATCCTCTACAAGTTCTCTAACAAAGTGATGTCTTATGTCTACATGCTTAGTTCGTGAGAGTTGCACATGGTTCTTAGATATGTTAATTGCACTTAGATTGTCACATAGAACTGATAAAGGTTCAGAATTCATACCATAGTCAATTAGCATTTGCCTCATCCATAAGAGTTGTGTACAAAAACTTCTTAAGACCATATATTTTGCTTCTGTAGTAGAGAGAGACACACAATTTTTCTTCTTATTATGCCATGAAATCAGATTATTTCCAAGAAAGAAACACCCTCCTGATGTGCTTTTATGATCATCTAAGCAACTTTTCCAGTCAGCATCACAGAAACCTGCAAGATTAATGTTAGTTTCTCGTGTGTAACACATACCATAGTATGTTGTACCTCAAATGTATTTGATAACACTTTTTCCTGTAGCAAGGTGTGATTCTTTAAGAGCAGCATGATAATGAGCACATAATTGAACACTTAGACAAAGATCTGGGCGACTCGCAGTTAGGTACAAAAAACTCTCAATCGTGGCTCTATACACCTTCTTATCTACTTTTTCCAACTCTGTTCACATGTTCTGGTTTGGGAACTAAATTCCATCGAGTGAATTGATCAAGTTCAACATGCATAGCTATTTTCCAAAGTTCATCTTCAAGTGTTTCATTTACAGATTTAGTTTCTGTAAAAGATAGAAAACATGTCAGGTTTACCATCTCTTTGAAGTCAATAACTTTCTTTCGTGTTATTCTTTCACCCAACACATCTCCTATAACATCTTTAGAGCACTAATGTTCGAATATCACTCTTACTTTAGTTTCTTCAGAGTTATAGTCAAATTCTTTACTTGAGTCTTGATTCTCGAAGCTCTCCTGATTTGATCCAGTTGTTGGTTTACGTTCTGTATCATATGTGACACACGAAACCTCATGTAACACTTCACTGGTTCTTAGTTGTTGCTTGTCATCACATACAACATTAACTGATTTACATCCTTCATCTGTAGCTGATTCTAAAGAAGGCATTCCACGAACAGCTCCTATTTAAACTACCATTTGAAGACCATGAATGTTCATGTGTCTTGAACAACCGCTATCGAATTAGCCGGTTTCATGATCCTGAGACTTAGTAGTTGTATATAAGATATCTTGTACAAACCTAGAGTTTGTGGTAGCTGTGTGAGACACAGATGATGCAGCAAAGAAACATGTTAGATTAGTGGGATCGTAGCTTCCATCATTCATGTGATTAACCTGTCTTCTACCATATAGAACATCTTTTGGAATCCACGCTTTGAGATATTGTTTTGGTTCAGGGTAGCATTCACCTAGACTCCATGCAAACTTCACACGTTTATGAATAGTGTAACACCTTCTCCAACTATGTCCAGATTTCCCACAAAAATGACATTCTCTTTTAATTTGTGTCTTCCTCTCTTCCTTTCTCTCAATAGCTCATTTTCTTATCAGAATCTTATCTTGTTTTGTAATAAAATTAGAGAGATTACTGATTTCTGCATTAGAAGAAGATTCTGCACCTTGATATCCAAGACTCCAATTCACTTTTGGTGGTTGTCCCATACTTAAGATATGATCCAGATTCTTTGTTCCACTATTAAACATTCGAATCTTCTTGTGATTTTCTGTCAACTGAGATTAAAATCCCTATTGTTTCTTTATTTCTTGATCAATAACATCAGACAATCTCTATAACTTCATATTCATCTCTTGTTTCTCTTTCAGTTGAACCGCCAATTCTTCTTTTAATTGTCAACTTCATAATCTGTCTCTTTTACTGGATCTTCCGTTCTTTTTAATTCAACCTTGGTGAATTCACTTTGTTCTTTCTCTACTATATTAATTTGAGCTTTTAACATTGCATTTTCTTTAATCAACATAAGATTCTCATTGCTTAAACTCATATAATTGTCATACAGACTTTTGAGTTCCAACTTCGGATCAATGTCTTCCTCATCTGAATCACAATCAATGTCTGATGATTCTTCTTCCATAGTAGCACACGTGTGTGACACAAGAGCAACAAAGTTCAACATCATTCCTTCTTCATCTTCTCCATTTGATTCAGTATCACTAAAGCAAAGCAAAGATTTTTCACTTTTCTTCAGAGAGCTAGGACATTCATTCCTAGTGTGACCAAAGCTTTTGCATTCAATGCAATTTAGCTACTTTCTCTTTGTGAGTGGACATTCACTTCTAAAGTGACTGTATCCCTCACACTCATGACATTGTAGATCCTTCGTTCGTAAGTTCCTGTCCCCATCATTTCGAGAATTCCTGAAAGCAGATATGTCTCCTTCTTGTTCAAACCGCTTCACCATCTTGTTGAAATTCTTTGCCATCAAACTCAAATTCTCTTCAATTTATTGAACTTGATTGTCCCCAGTTTGAGTTGTAAATGCTACTCCTTTTGATTTACAGGGTTTATCATTCTCATTTTCCAATTCTTCTACTTTCAACATCCCAACCAATTGATCAAACTTCATGTCATCAGTATTCATGGCCATCTTCAAACCAGCCTTGTGAGCATGATATTTTGGTGGTAAACATCTAAGCAGTTTCTTGACCAGTTTTTTCTCTTTATATTTCTTTCTTAAAACAGTTGCTTCATTGGCTATAGAGCTCAGTTTAGTAGAGAAACTAGTGATCGATTTATCATTGTCCATCTTCAATTTTTTGAATCGTGAAGCAAGATGATCTATCCTTGTTCTTCGTACATTGTTATCCCCTTCGAAGTGTGTGAAAAGTGTGTCCCACGCATCTTTAGTAGCTTCACATCCCTGGATAAGTTCAAATTGTTCAAGACCAACAGCCATGCATATGACAGAGATAGCTTTGGAGTTGTACATTGAAGCTGACTTTTCTGCTTCAGTCCGTTTATCAATCGGTTTAGGTATCACTTTCTGATTTTCATCGAGCGTTGTAGGCTCTTTCCAACCATGAACAACAACTTTCCATGCATGCTCATTCATGCTTCTAATCACATGTCTCAACGAGCTTTCTAATTTCTGAAATTTCCTTCATCAAGCATTATGGGCTTCTGCACAAGAATCAATTCCTTCATTGTTTCCATCTTGTTCCTAGGATCTCACATGTGTGTGATTTCTTTGCAAAAATCAGCGAGGTGACTCGATCTGATACCAATTGAAAGTTCTAATATCACAGAGACAATTGAAAGAACGAGAATATATGAGCACACACGAGATTTAACGAGGTTCAGCAATATACCTACGTCCTCAATCCGACCACTTTATTAAAAACCACTAAATAATCTTACAGATCTGTTTAATCAGATTTATTCGACGACAAGAACTCTTGACTCGACACTGAGCAGTTCCTAATCTACCCTGTCTCACGCACACCAATAGGTGTGACACTCGTGTTTCACTCACTAGAGAAAACCACGACCAACTATCTGTATTTCTCTCATGACCAACTCTTTGTTTTTCCTTATTCCCAGAAAGCGTAAAATCCTAGGTCAACCTAACCTATCTTTTTATACTTGTTTGATCTCTAAGTCTGCAATTTAGAATCTTCCCTTAATCTTGATTTCCATAAATCTTCTTGTTAAGATATTCTCTTCTAATATATTCCTTTAATCTTGATTTCCATAAATCTTCTCGTTAGGATATTCTCTTTGGCTCCAAGTCTACTCTTTAATAATTGCAACTCGGTCCCTCAAAGTCTCTGATTTAACAATTTTCACTTTCAAAGAGTGGAACTTATTGTAACAATAAGGAAAAAGAGGAGATTTCAAAGTATGTTTTACTCCATTTTATGATAGTATAATGACATCAAATAGTTTAAAATCCTTCAATATGAGTCTGTTCGTTCGTAAGTGTTTTTAAATCTGCCGACAAAAAAAAAAAGGTTTTATAAATTTAGATGAAACATAAGCCATAATTAAACACAGCGTCTGTTTTTGTCGTTCAACTAAAATCGACCGTGAGAGATCACTACACGTACATTCGTGTTTGTTAGATTTGTCAAATTGTACAAAACTCAAATCTTATCTTGTGGTCTTAGTTTTATACAATTTTATTTTTCTTATCATTTTTAGGCTGTTATGAGATGACTACGACTTGTTTTTGAAAAAATAATGTAGATATGCACACATCAAGACAACGAGTACACTATTTAAGGGAATATTCGTTTAAAATATTGGGTATCCATATATTACTTCTTCTTTTTTAGCCAATCCATTATATTTTGTACATTATTAAATTTTATAACTAGTATCAAATATATAATTCATATGTTAGTGGTTAGTTATTGTAGGATATGGGCCCAACGTCTCAGGCCCAACGACGCAGGTCCAATAGGACCAAACCCATGACCAAGACCCATCGAAGCGCGGCTCATCGAAGTACGTCCCATCTCGACGAATCAACGAGGTGCGTGGAACCGCCGAAAAAACAGCATAAACTTCTAGTTCGGCGAACAGTGACCTACGAGCTGACTCGCCGGATGAACAGGACGCCTTGTTAACTGTCCGCAATGATGACAAAAGTATAAATAAGAAGCAAACCCAAAGCGAAAAAAGATTGGAAAATAGAGAGAGAAAGTTTTGGAGTGAAGTCAGACCCGTTATCGACGACCTGAGTTTCTCTATAAGCGCATCGACGACGTGAGCCTTCTATTAGAGTTTTTTCGAAGATCTAAGTTCTTTCGTAAACTAAGCGTGTAGGACTTGTCGACGCGCCTCTTACTATCTAAGTTGTAATCCTCTTTATCAAATATGAACCTAAATTTTCGGATTGACGATCCTAGATCAACAGTTATAAAATTTTGATTGTAGATTTATAATTTCAAGCGAAATCATATGTTCTAAGATTAATGATTTAAAATTTTGGTTAAAATCATTTGTTATCCATTTAATAATTTGTAAGTTCGAACGGTCACACAATGTTATTTGTGAAATGACTTATTATTTAAATTTTGTTTGATAGGATTTTATATGTTTGAAATTAAAAAATAATAATAATAAAATCCGAGGAAAAACTTTGTTACTATAAAATCCATGATGTTATAATGTCATATGGAGTTTGAGAACAACAAAACGTCTCAAATAAATGTATAAACTAAAATTCATGAACCAGTAATATATTCGAGAATTCTCAAAAATACCACAAAATGTTTGGTTTATTTCCAAAATACCATACTTACAAAAGTTTCAAAAATACCAAAAATATGTTTTTGTTCAAAAAATACCACAAAATTTGAAATAGTTTTAAAACTTCAAATTTTAAACTCTGAAACCCTAAAATCAAATCCTACCCGTTTAAAACTAAATCATAAACTCTATTTAGTGAACTCAAATCCACAATTTTAAATTCTAAACCCTTAAAATTCACTTTTTATGTTTGTGGTATTTTTGAACATTTGAATGTGTAGTAATTTCGAAACTTTTGGGAATATGTGGTTTTTAAAAATTTGAACTTCTTTTAATGGTATTTCAAGAAATTTTTATAATATCTAATATATTTAAATAATTTTAGAAATGAAAAATATTTTGAAAAATTATTTTCCATAAATCTATTTTCAGGCTAGCCACTTAATCAAACAGTCTAAAATGAATTAGTTGCACATATCTCGAATTGAAATATACAAAATTACAAGTTACAAACGTACGCTTAAATGAAGACTTTGGCTATGAATTTTGAAGTTTTTAATTTCATAACTTTTTTCAAATGGTTAAAAATCAAATTTTTTATTGCTTTTTCCAAATTTTGATTTCACGTAATTAAATTACAATTATACATAATAATTGATTATGTATGTTATAAAAGCTGATAACTTAACGCACGATAGGGCTGGGAAAATTATCAGTCATATCCGATCCGATTCAATATTTGCCTCGATCCGAACCAAAAAATCAGGATATCCGTTGCTATTCAAAGCAAAGCAAATACTAAAATTAATTATCCGTATAAAAAAAGCAAATAGCAAATACTAAATTTCAAAAGATCGGATATCCGATTCACTCCGTATATTACGTATATACTATATATATATATATATATACATATTACACCATCTAAATTTATATGTTTTCATATACTCAATAAATAGAAATTTAAAAGAAAAAACATAAATGAAAATGATAGATGTAAAAGTTCATACGAACTAATAAATATCAATGTGAAAATGATAAAATAGTTTACATTTGGAAGAAAAGATTTTTTTCGATGTCTTATACTATTTACAAAACTGAACCAACATGTGCGTCGAAATTTTGAATTTTTGTTTAATATTTCATTTAAAAGCTAGTTGATTTTAATTATTTACTACTTATTGGATAAATTTAATATAAATAAAGTATATTTGTATAAAAGTTTTTAATATTTTTTCGATATTTGTTGAACTGAAATGAAAAAACCGGATATTAGCAAATATCTGCGAATATCTATAAAATTCCAGGATACCCGTAAGTCCGGATATCCATATTTTTCAGGAGCAAAACAAATTGCTAAATTAGATATCCGTCAAAAACAAAGCTAATAACAAATATTAAATTTTTACGACTGATCCGCTCCGTGCCAAGCCATAATCAGCGATGAGTTGGCCTAGTGGTTAAACCCCAGATCATGAAAACGTAAGAGTTAGGTCACAGATTCGATTTACATTGGGAGGAATATGTTCTTCAAATAAAATTTATCTAACATTGTTTGAATTTCGCCCTAGAGAAATATACGGTTTCGATCCCGTATTCTCTGATTATAAAAACCCGATAATTAATTAAACCCATTGTTGCAAATAGTTATTATTAGGATTTTAGAATTTCAAGAACAAGAAGTATAAGTGACACAAGTCATCTCAACCATAATTGATGGTGGCTAGTCTCTCTTAAGAGTTAAGAGTCAATGACGTACGGATACAATTTCAAAGGCCCACTAATGACGTATGATTAACGGCTTATACTATGATTCCAAATTGTGGGTCTTCATTGCATTTAATCATAGACTTTAGTGGAGGTCTCTAGGGATGAGTTTCTATGAAAATTCTGCATCATCCATACAATTTGAACCTATTTTTTCGATGTTACATAAGTCACTACCGGTTGATTATCATTTTTTAAATTAAATTTAAATATAATCATTCATTTGTACAAATATAATTTTTTATTTAAACGAAGTTTAGATTATCCATTATAGTACATAGATCAAAACATACAATAAAATTATTTAAAACTATGTACTTCCAACTCAAATCAATTGTCGATTAATAAAATGATACATCAACCTGATATATATATAGATATGTCACAACTTTCTTTTTTTGTTAAAGAGATATGTCACAACTTCAAATGTACAATAATTATTTACAATAATAGGTGTTTTGAGATGTAGAAGATAAACAATGTATCAGAAGCAATTCAAACCCGTATTTTCGCAAAAAAAAATTAACGACTTATATGCAGAATCACTCATGAACTTTAATATATAAAAAACTTAAATTTGCTATTTTTTTAATTTTAAAATTTTAGTTAAAAATGATCGGTTTCATTTTAGTTTATAGTTGGAAAATTTTTGTCACTACTCATATAAACCATCATTTTTCGAAATTAATTATTGAATTAAAACTCTGATACCATCTTAGAAGTTTTTTTTAACACCGAATTAAGTGTCTTAAAGTTCTTATATACTAGTCTAGTATACAGGACCGGTCCTGAGATTTTAAAATTTTCTAAAGGCCGCAATCTACAATGGAAAAATAGGCCAAAATTGTACAATTTTTTAAAAAATGAGCCGTTTTTTTAACTAAAATTTTTAAATTGAAAATAAGGGTGTATGCTTGCTCTGCTTGGGCTCAAGACCGGCTCTGAGTACACTCTAATATAAATTTTTAGTGTCTAGTTAGTTTGGTCCTATTGAAAGCTACTTATATTGAAAACTAACATTATTATTAGACTTTTCAATGCATAGAGATTTAGAGAGACATTCATGAACCGATGATTTAATGTATTACATTCCAAAACTACAATGCTCATGATATGACGCTATGACTTCTTTTTTCCACATATATCATTGACTCAAATCCTCTATAAAAGAAGCTTAAAATCATACGATTTTAAACATCTCAACATAACAACTAAATCAAATATTTTATCATCATCCTTTGATTGTTACATATTCATGAAAATGTTTAAAGAATCGAGTTTCTTAGTCTCATTACTTCTTCTCAGCTTCATGATGGCTTCCTTCTTCGAGACGGCAGGTTTAATTCTATTTATTTGGTTATAAGATGTTAATGGATTTAAAAGTTCAAGTAAAATTCTATGTTGTAGGATTAAAAATATTGATTTTTTTACTGAAATGATGTATTATTTGTTTAATACTAGTTATATTCGTTTTTTTATTAATTATTGGATTTCAAAATTCACATTATATTTTAATAGACTTGCATGTGTTTAACAAGAATTAAGTGGCTTAATAATTATGTCACCACTGTTCTCTTGTTATCAGACCAGGAATGGAACATAAAAGTACGCCAACATGTTGTGGCCCATAAATTAATGTGAAAAAAAAACTTGAATGTGTTTAAAGTTATTATTTTAAATAGACCAAATCTAAAGATAAATCTGTTTTCATTTTAAAACATGATTTTAATAACCAAAATTTCTAAATGTTTATGGATTTTTTAATCCATTAGAAAACGTAACTAATAATCCCTATACAATTGATGTTCTTGTGATTCAGTCTCTTTCTTATTGCTAATGATTCTTGATTTTGTAAAAATGAAGTTGGGCAAATCGGAGTGTGCTATGGGAGAATTGGAAACAACTTGCCACGGGCATCTGACGCGGTGGCTCTTTACAGACAGAGGAACATCCGGCGAATGCGGATTTATGACCCGAACCAAGAGGTACTAAACGCTCTCCGCGGGTCAAACATCGAGCTTTTACTCGATGTTCCCAACCCGGATCTCGAGCGTCTTGCCTCTAGCCAAGCAGCAGCTGATGGGTGGGTCCGGGACAATGTCCGAAACTTCGCAAACGGTGTTAGATTCCGGTATATCACTGTTGGAAATGAGGTGCAACCTTCTGACCCACGCGCAAGGTTTGTCTTCCCTGCGATGCAGAACATCGATAGAGCGGTTTCAGGCCTCAATATTAAAGTCTCTACGGCTATAGACACCCGAGGCATTAGTGGATTTCCGCCCTCGAACGGGGTGTTCACGCCGGAATTTCGGAACTTCATTGCGCCGATAGTAGGTTTCTTGGCAAGCAAGCAATATCCATTGCTCGTGAATGTATACCCTTACTTCAGCTACATTGGCAACATGAGAGACATCCGTTTGGAGTATGCTCTGTTCACTTCACCATCTACTGTAGTCAATGACGGACAAAACTCATACCGAAACCTCTTCCACGCACTCTTAGACACTGTCTACGCAGCACTGGAGAAAACAGGAGGCGGATCAGTGGAGATTGTTGTATCAGAGAGCGGTTGGCCAACCGCGGGAGGAACCGCGACAACTGTGGACAATGCAAGGACTTATGTAAACAACTTGATACAAACAGTGAAGAGTGGATCTCCGAGGAGGCCAGGGAGAGCAATAGAGACATATATATTCGGTATGTTCGATGAGAATCAGAAGAGTCCTGAGTTTGAGAAGTTCTTCGGACTATTTCTTCCAAATCAACAGCCTAAGTATGGCGTCAATTTCAACTAATATCCTGCAAGACACTTCACAGTGAAGTATTGAGACAATAAGGAATTTGTAAACGTTTCCTAAAAGTGGAACTTGTAACAAATAAGGAATAAATGAGACGAGTAAACATAATAAACTGATCTTATGATACAATAATGTGTTACTCCATTAGTTTCGAATCTTCAATATATAACTAGCATTGATCTCGTTTAAAGATGGAAACTCTATTCGAAAATGAACTAAAACGATGATTCTGATAGATTAAACATGAAACAAAACTAAGTTCTGTATGTGTGATTTGTGAAAACAGAAAGAGAAAGCGATAAACCGGTTAAAGATTCTTCATGTTGCAGTGGTTTATTTGTACCAACCAGCAAGAAAATGCCGGAGTAGGAAGCAGAAAGCGCAAGCTAAAGCCTGCAAAAGAAACAAATTGCGATTTCTCTCTCACAAGTCACAACAAACCAAGAGCTAAATGGGTACTAAAAAGTTTACCTGGAAAACAAGAAGATGAATACAAAGAGACTTTTCTGATCTCCTACCAAATATCCTCAAGTAGACATTAACGAGTGTTCCATCTTTTGTTCCTGTTAATAATCCTGTAGCGGGATCAAACCTGGTTCAAAAGAGAACAAAGAGTCAGGTGTTGTTGGCTTTGCTTTTATGTAAATCTGATAAAAGTTTCCTTACTTGGGCAGACGATGTCGTGGACATTTCACAATGCCAGCAAGCTGAAGCGTTAGACTATAGCAAGTTAGATGCTTGGACATGTAATCAAAAGTAACAGAAGTGTAAGAAGGATTTAAAGGAATCAAACCTGCGGAAGCGATAACAAAAAGTTTAATACTTGAGGAAGGAAAAAGATTAGGAGAGTTTCACTGCAACAAAATAGAATTTCAAGAGGATAGAGTTAAGTTAGTTGCAGGGTTCACATTTTAGTTAGATGAAAAACTCATAGTGATGAATCTAACTGAGCACAGAGAAATAAGAACGGTATGGTTGGAAGTAGACCTGAAGTGGCCGAGAATGCCAACAACTGCCATAGTCATTCCCGCAAAGACTGTGTAAGTGTCTCCAACAAAAACAGAAGAAGGGTACCTAACAAGACCAAAGAGAGGACAAGAATCATGTGGCTAGAGAAACCATTTTTATTAGCCTATTTAACTTCTAGATGATTACAGTAATATATATTACTTTAAATAAATATAAACGAAGCTGATTTGGAACTATTACCAATTGTAAGCAAGCATTGCCAAGGATGTTGCCATTAATGGCTGAGTAAGATATATAGAGAAGGCATGAGCTTGACGAATCTCAGTATCAATGGATGCTCCGATTTGCATAACATTGTGTATCAAGATCTACAAGTAACTGAGATGCATCAAATCTTCACTTAAGAGAAACAAAAGAAATGAAGAAGTCCAATGCATTTTGATTGCAGAACTTACCGCAGCTGCAATAACTACTGTTTGACCAATTTCAAGGCCATTGAGACCAGCATGAATATTAATAGAATTTGTGCAAAAGACAGCCAGTAGCGCCATATATAACTTATATATCCGTCCTACCACGATAAAATTACAATCAAGGAAACCGATTTGTAAATAGCTAGTGATGGTTCAACACTAAATACTAAAGGAATTGTACCTAGATCAAGCACTTCCAAGCCAACATAAGAAACTAAAGGTTTTGGTACAACGATAGTTGTATGTCCAGCATAAGCCATAAGCAATGGAAGAGTTGCAAATGATGGAAGGAGAAGTTTCCTGCATTTTGAAGCGATTTCATATGAACGAAGAGAAGACACGAACTTAATCAAACAAAAAAAGAAACTGAACTTACACTCTCCAAGGCACATCAAGTACATCATCTACAAATCCAAGCAAAATCATGAAGCAAATAGATGCTAATGCTGCATTATACTCCACAAGCCACTGCACCCCGAATCATTAAACCGGATTTATGAAATGCGTCAAAGCAATAATTAAGCCAAGAAATACCACATTCACAGTTCACATCAGATCAATACTTATAGGTTTTGAGATCAATACACTTACCACAGAATCTTCTGTGAAATTAAAGAACTGAAAGATTATCGCCACAATCAAGAAGACAATACCAACAACAATTCCCAATGATTCAGGCCTACAAGAAGAACAAAAATGTGAGAAATGAAACAAATTCAAGACATCAAAACTCGTTAAGCTGATCACACACGCATTATTCTGATGTTACAGAGATCAAATCAAGCATAAACAAATCAAATCTAAGAATCATCCATTTCAAGAAAAAGGAAGAACACTAATACTAATTTGAAACCTAAACAAGATAATGAGACAAAATCTATGAGGAGAAAGAGAAACTTACACTTTAATTTCTCCTTGAGGAGTTCCTCTTTTGTTAATATCAAAACCAAACATGTTACGCCTCAAAACGTATCTAGCAGCCACAGGAATCAATTTGAGTGTCACAAAGAAACCAACCAAACTAAGCCCAGCGTTAATAAGGATTGGACGCTTAAGCTCGTTATCGACATTGTAGTGGAAACAGAGAAGGTAAAGATAGAGAAAACAAAGAAGCGAAGAGATCACGAGAATCACGCCCAATTTCGGTGGAGCAAGACGGAAATCTTCTCCGGAAGAAGAATTAGTCTTCTGCTCTTTCGGGACTGATGCAGGTTCAGGAGAAGACGGTTTCGCCGGAGAAGTCAATGAAGAAATTCTCTTACGAGCTGCCATGGCGGATCCACCTCTGGATTTGCTTCCTCGACTTTTCGCTTAAGCTTAAAGTCTGTAGCATTCGATTAAACGACAACGTATTATAGAATCTTAGAAAAAGAAATATTCAATTTGCTTTACAAAAACTGTAAATGTTAGTATGATAAAATAATTTTTTTGGTTGAATAGAAGTTTTTAGGTGAAATTAGACCACGTAATGATTCTTTCCAGAATATATTGAACATGTAAATTCGAAAATATCAAACATTTTTGTAAATTTATAAGTTTAATTATTAGACCAACTTAATTTATAAATAAAATAATAGAAGTGTAAGAAAGAAGATTACGAGAAAAAAATTATTATAAATTAGTAAAGAGTAAATCATACGTATACAATATGGATTCTCATGTGGTTTCATAAGAAATTAGTAAGAGTCAATTATATGATTTTATATGAATTAAATATGGATTATCATGCGAATTTTAATTCAAAATACCATAAACCAAGTGATTTATATGAGATATTATAATGAGTGTATTAATTACGACCTTGCATAAGAGTATTTCTAATGTAAAACTCCATTTTTTATTTGAAAATGAAATGATTTCATTTTTGAGTTGGGTTTGCTCTAACTCCACTCCATTTTTGACTGTAACTCTATTTTATAGTGAAAAATAGAATAAAAAATAAAGTTATGAGTAATTTTTCTTTATAAATGAAGTAATTCTATTTTTTACTTCATTTTGGAGTGAAAACTAGAATAAGATTTGAGCATATTTTACTTTAAACTCTATTTTTCATTCTAAAATAGAGTTTAGTGTAAAAAATAGAATAGGTTTAGAGATGTTCTAATGTTTTACAATTTTTGTGGAGGATTTTCATAGATTAATTGCAAATACATTTATTTCATTTAACGATGATATGATGTTTTATTTAATAAAAAATAATTAAATCTTGTTTTAATTGTGAAAGTATCACCATTAACTGTTGTTTGGTAGAGGTTTGTTCACCGGCGACGAAAATTGAAAAAATAATGTCATTAACTCACTAATTTTTGTTTGTTTCAAATATCTTGGTGCTATTTTATTAACTTAAGTAGCAAGAAATAAGAATGGACCGGTTATTATGTAATAGGTTATGGACAAAAAAATAATGGTATATGTTTTGATGTTTTTAATTAGGAGTTTTTGTCTAAGTAATGAGCAGGCTTCGTTTTTGTTTTAGACAATCTGGTATATTGGTATTTCATATTTGGTAGACAAGTTCTTGTAGACATTCATACATCATTTGTTCGTTTGTTCTAGTGATAGACAAGATTCATTTGATAAGACTTGTTTCATTCGTGTAGGATATCATAAATGGACCATAACGTATTGATAATAGTTAGTCAGTGGGAGTGTCTACAATGTGGGACTTGGTATTTTCGAGTTGCTAAAGATATGAACGCAAAATGTGTTTGATAGTAGGATTTTTCAGTGATTTAACTACTTCAGTTCTCTATGTTCTATCATAGTCATTGCAACATATAGAGTATCAATCTAAATGAGTGATGCTATTAACCACTCTAGATATGATCAGATTCTACTAATTCAAGCCAAGCAATGAAAATGTTTAACTAACAATCTTAAACAAACAGAATAGACATAAGAACTAGAATGCATAAACAAGACATAACAAGATAAACAATATGCAGAACAAGTGAGTAAATGACACTAGAATAAAATCCAGAGAATGAAAATTCCTAAGGATGAGGGTAATTGATTAGTGATCCTCCTTATTCTACATAGATGCTTAACATACCTCAATCATGAGCTAATCCCTAGACAATAGCTTCATAAACAATCATATTCAATCTCTTGACAAATGATCTCAAGCTAAACAATATTCGTACCTAACTCTCGTTAACAGAACATTACTTAGCAGGCATGAAAAAACAATCTATTAAAGCCAACAAACATCCTACACAACCAATCTCTTGGGATATAAATGTAAATCTCTGAAATCACGTGGTTCAGGCATTTCATCAAACACCTTATGGGCGTGAAAATGCCTAAGATCATATTTCTATTGATCAGAAAGAAATCAGCATTAAGAGCAATGAAACATAAATGATTTATGTATAAACAAGCTTAAACAACTAGGATATCAAGGATTCAACACAAATCTACCACATCCTCAAGAACATATCAACTACTCAATACTCATGAAGAACACAATCCCATAAAATAAATTAGATGTATAAATCATAAAAATCATGTTGAAACTAGTGAGAATAACAAGTATTGAAAATATATATGCAATAAATTCAATGATCAAAGATTAAACTTTTAAGAACACAAACCCATAATTTAAGGACATAAGCTAAAGATCAATGTGCACTAGATATTCATGATCCTAAAACTAAGATAAACATAAATAAACAAGAATCATAAACAGAAACTTCATATATTGAAAGACATTTGTTTAAAGATCCATAAACATCAAGAACTCTAAAAACTAGAGAGAAAACATAAAATCAAGGAAAAATAAACTTTAAGTTCAAATGGGGGTGAATTAGAGTTTATATAGTGGTTTACGGAAGCCCTAAATCACTAAAAGACAAATGACTAAAAATTTGCTGGGCTTAAATCGGGTATAGGCCGAGTTGCTTAACCGAGCTTAAGTTGTGGTTCTTAGAAAATGCGTCTAGCTCGGCCCACAACTGAGTTCATGGCTGAGTTAGTCATGTCTTGATGCTCGGATGGAAAGTCAGCTCGGCCAACAACCAAGTCCAATGGTCGAGCTTGATGTCTTCAGATCGACTGGAAATGCATGGCTCGGTTGTGAGCCGATTCTATGGCCGAGTTATAAAGTTTTAGTTTGGCTGGGAAGTCTTGGCTCGGCCATTAGGTGAGTCCTTAGCCGAGCTTGTCACTTGGTGCGGTTTGGATTGCTTAGCTTGGCCAATGATCGAGTCCTTAGCCAAGCTTGATCATGTCTTGATGCGGCTGGAGTGCTTAGCTCGGCTAATGGTCGAGTCCTTAGCCGAGCTTGGTCTTGTTTTGTTTCTTGCTTGTATTAGCTCGGCCAATGACCGAGTTCCTTGTCCGAGTGAAAGTCTTGGCCAAGATTTGAATGTTTAGCTTGGCTACCGTCCATGTTAAATGTCCATGCCATTACTCCTCCTTCTTCATCTTGTCCATTATTGTTCGAAAGCTTCCTAAATACCTGAAATATCTCAAAAATGCAAAATGTATGCACTACTAATGCAAAACTATCCTAAACGTGCAAACTAACCAAGAAAGTATAAAAATGCAACCTATTGATAACATAATGAACCTAAAAGTGATGATAAATGTATACTTAAAACATGTGAAATACAGAGATATCGGTGTTAAACTAAGCAAAGAAGAAGGATAGCCCACTACCAGGTACTGGAAGCCTACGATTGGAAGATACATGGACAAGACATTAGTTTGAGTTACCGGTAGACGAACATACTAACCCCCAAGGACGAGAAGGGGCTCAGGTAGGCCCAGGAAAATTAGAATTCCCTCGCATGGAGAACACCATGTAAGTTAATTTTAAATACATCAGCTAGTGGATGAAATTAAGTTAACCATGCGTTTATAGGCCATTTAAAGAGTAACGTTTGTTTCTAATATTTAATACATAGGGGGCACCGCGTGCTATCCGGAACTGTACGGCATGCAGCTTGCTGGGCCACAATAGGGGAAGTTTCAAGAACCCGTTACAAAAATATAATGTTTTTGCTATATTTTTTTCTACAATGTATTTTGGCTACAATGTATTAAACCCAACTGTATAGGGTTCTTACAATGAAGATGTATTTTTCTAACGATGTAATAAAGAAGTTGTATTACCTTTCGACTTCTTTTTAGTATAATGAAGAAACATTATGTTATCGATAGACATGTATTGGATAGGATGGACGAACATTTTATATGTGGACAAGTACTGTATGCGATGGACATGTATTGGAGACGATGGACATATTTAGTTTTTGGACGAATATTGGCGATGCATAATAACAAAGAAATAAGTACATATCTTGATACGTGGACAAGTACTTTAATTTTTTAATTCTTGGTGGACAAATGTATGAGGCATGTTCTTAATCTTTTCTCTATGACCAATAATGATGAAACATTATGTAATCAATGGACATGTACTAGATAGGATGGATGAAAATTGATATGTGGACAAATACTGCATGCGAGTTGTGGATCAGATCAGATGATCTGATACTTGGTCCACCTAGATTACGGCTTTCGTTATGGACATGATTTGGATATGGTTTGAGTACTTCTTTGGAAAAATTTGTGCGACTCTAGTGGACAATATTTGGATTCGTACCTGGTGCTCCTATAGATGAATATATGTGAGCTTGTTTATAGTGGACAGGATTTGGATCGTGTGTCTTGTGGACGGCTCAATATGAGACTCGTGGATTGTCTTATCAGTGCGATCATCGATTTGGTCCATCGATGTTGATGTTGTAGACGTCTGGTGTACAACCTCGATTTCGGCTTTCAATGACTGCTCACCGGTTTGCGTATGTATAGATTCTACAATACACCGGGTGTGTTTGGTTGTGGAGTCATGTCGTTTTCTCTGAGCCAGGTTTTGTCCACCTGAACTTTTGGCAGTCAGAGGATACAGTCGCCGGATTTTGCTTATGTCCAGAACAACTCGCCATTTTTTCTAGGGGCTTCTATTTTTGAGTCTCCGTTGTTTTTACTGGCCGTTTGAGAGAGATTTTTGACGATGGTTCACTTTTAAGTATCGATGAGGTGCATCTTGAAGATTCAGAAGACATGGCGTTTGCTTCTATGCCTGAATGTAGCCGGATCTTTCTCAGAAAATGTTCAAAAAATTTACAGAGAGAGAGAGAGAGAGAGAGAGAGAGAGAGAGAGAGAGAGAGAGAGAGAGTGAGANAGAGAGAGAGAGAGAGAGAGAGAGAGAGAGAGAGAGAGAGAGAGTTTTAGTGGTTATGGGGAACTCGTCTCAGTTAAAGCGTATGTCAGTTTTAATTTTTTTAACTTTTCATTCAAACTTTTTTTTTAATTATCAGAAAATTAAGACGAGGACAAGAGGGTAAGTTGTGTTGATGTGAAATATGACATTACACATAACAATTGAACTTCATGGTAGATTTTCTAAGGGATTTTATTTTTATGATATCCACCATAATTTTCTCATTCTCATGTGGTTCCATACCAAAATTGGTATATTATGCACAAAAAATGGAATTAGTGTGAAGAAAGTTTTCAATTTCCTAAATTTTATGCTATCTTATGCGAAAGTTCTTTTAGACCGGTAGATGCAACCATTGACTAAATTTTGAAAATATTTATCAAAGCCATATATTCAGATAATCATAGACAAGTCAATAAAAAATTATGCATACTTAAATTCTTTTTTTGACATTTTATCAAGGGAAAATTATCTATACTACCATTAATACATAATATTACATATATTACCATATTGCTCATTTCTTATATTCATACCATAATTTTTCTTAGGGAAAGATAGTTTTGCCCTTGCTTTTCTTTTTCTGATTTTTTAATCTTTATTAAAATACTCATCTCTCTTCTTTTCTTATCTCATCTCACTCATTTATCATATCTCTTCATTTTTCACTCCATCTCTCTCCATTTTCTCCATCTCACTCTATTTCTCGGTGATGAAGCGATGAATTTGTTCCTTCTCCGGCGGTTATCAGTGTCCTCAGCGGTTAAGCATGGCGGCGCGAAAGCTCGGTGATGTCCATGGTACCTCTTTCATTTGATTACTTTTTTTCTTTGATGTTTCTTTGCTCGATCCATAGATTTTAACTTTCCTTAGACATGTTCTTCTAAAAAAGTACAAATTCTGGTGCTTAGGTGGTGAATATGTTGTTGATGTAGAAAAATTTTCTTCTGTGGACATATTAGAATATGTTACATTCAGTAGAAATTCCAAGATTCTTAGAGGTTTAATGTAAAGTTGTAGAGTGTAGGAGAATATCGACTCCGTCAAGGAAGAGGTTGATGAGGGATTTCAAGAGATTGACCAAATTGTTGTCCACCAAAAGAGCATGTAAATAAAACATTTGATTTAGAAGATGGAGATGGTGGACCATTTCATTCCATTAGAAATCTATTGTCTAAAATTATTATGTAGTATATATTCATATATAATATTGAAGGGAAGGTTACAAATTCTACTTTTATTATAATCATTTTAGCATCCTAAATAGTATATGAATTACAATATTATATAGTGTGGTTGACATAATTTTAAAATTAATTGAAGTACATATATGGTACCTACATGTAATAAAAACTTTTCCATAAATATTGTGTCGTTCTATACGTGTCCATCATCCATTTAAAACACACATGGTCTACGTGTCCATCTTGTCCACACAATATTACACTTTCGCCAACATTTTTTCTTGAGTAGATTGTCTATCAACTTTTTCATCATATTTTTGTGTACCTACTATTTTTTAATGGTTAACTTATTTAATATCTGACAATTTAATGTCAATCAAATCAATGTCCTCGAATCCCTCATTTGTGTTATAAACCTTTCAGATTAAACAAGATTGACACAAGTGGAATTCCATGCTACCACACTATTACATAATTATGATATTTTTGAATAAAAACAATGATTATGCTATAAGTAGAAATGTTGTCAAACATTGTTTTATCGAACATTGTTTGAGCTATTTGATTATTTATTTTTATATTGTTTGTTGTCAAAGCTAGTTTTTCGGGAGTATCCGATAATATTAAATTTGTTTGTATTCCGTTATTAATGAAAGGAAGAATTTAGTTGAATAAAATTTTTGGATTATCATACAACAACTAAGATTCATATTACTTTAACTAAGAAAATCTTTCAGCATTTAAAATAGGAAAATTTTTAATCGAAGATTTTAGCTAAGATTTAGAAATCACAAATCCAATAAAACCATGCTGTAACAGTGTAACAAAAAAAAAAAAAAAGTAACTAAAAGATGTGATTAGATTTTAAAATAATTTAAAAAGTATGTAAATGAACCTAAAAAGCCTACATACTTAAAGGCCCAATAAGCCCACTGTGAAAATATCGTCTCTTGCCGCGTTTTAACTCATTTTCTCGCTCTCGCCGGAATGTATCTTTTTTCCGGCGTCGATTATAGACTCTTCTCTCTCCTGAAACGCGAATTCCTTCTAAAAGACCCTTTTCGCGATCAGATTAGCACCGAATCAAGTGTATGAAGAATTCCTAGTGTTTAGATTTTTGTGTTGTGGATCTCGAATCATCTTTCCGATCGTCAATTGCTGTGTAGTAGTTCATGTCTCCCATCATCTCTTCTTCTTTTTGGTAAGGATGCGAGTACTTTTTCTCTCTCGGATTTTTGTTGATTTAACTTTATCTTCTTAGTTCTCTAGCTCCACATTGAAGTTATGTTCTTAGATCGATGAATTACACTCTTTTTTTCTCAGGAATCATCTTTGGTTTTGAGTTCATATTTGTTTGTTTCCAATTCTTATTAGTGTTCGTTTTGCTTTTTGGGAATTGTGAGCGGAGAGCTGAAATGAAGAGAAAGTGTAGGCTTTGGTTGCCTAAGCAGCTCGAATTAACTGATGATTCTACTAACAATCTATTGTTTGGATGGTTCATATGCAATTCCTCTTCTTGTCTCGACGTTGTTGTTGCCTTTATCTCTGATGAAAGCTCCTTGTCCAATGGCAGATATATGCCCAAAGTAATAAGTTTCACTTCATCTATCACATCTTGTTTCACGAAGTTGAATACTTACCCTTGTCTCTATGATTTCTAACAGGACTTACTTCATAAAACCAATGAGAAGATGCCTTCAACTTTACAGGAAAAGGCAACATTTATGCTCCTTGGTTGTTATGATATATGTCCTAATGTTAATGGAAACTCGTCTAAGATTACAACAGACAAAGATAGCTGCAGTGAGGGTGGAGCTTATGGTAGCCTTTGCAGATATAGTAGTCTAAGCACTGATTTTCATAGGGTTGATGGCTTATTAGAGAATTTCAGGAAAGATTCTGTGACCAGTCATTGGATTCATATGGTGCGCGATTCTTCGAAGTGTAGGATTATGGAATTTGGTTCAAGTTCGAGATTGCATCATATACATTGGAATGGGGAGACTATATATCAATGTGATGTCCACGTATGTAAGTCCTAATTTCTTCCTCCTGTGCTGTTCTTTTCTGAACCTACAAGCTGCTAGTATTTAACTCCTCTAGACGTGGACATGTCAGGTTATTTTCTATGACACTCCAGTGTATGGTTCACACCATTTCTCGTTAAGCTTTTGGGACTCTTCTCCTCAGATAAAAGCTCCTCTTAAGAAACCCAAGTGGGTTGATGATCTTCACAAGAAGCAACATCTGAACGAAATGGTTGAATAGTTTCCAGAATGCTTCTCTTTATTGTGCTGTTTCTTTCTTGACTTATTGCTGATGTTCTCTTATTCTTATGTAAGTAGGAAACTGTGATTCTTTCCATAAACTGTGCCTCAGCTGCCAAGATTTCCTATAAGAAGATATCTATGCAGTCGAATACTTCTTCCCGGAGCAAAACCATTTCTTACTTGTAAGCTATGTGATTTTTTTATGTCTTGTTGTCTCTTCTTTTTTCTTTGTAGTTAGTTGTTCTAACTGCTTGCATCTTTCGTTTCAGAATATCTTCTTTGACATGGCAGCTACTTGCCACGATTTTAAGCTCATTGTCAAGTCTTTATTATAGCCTTACCAAATTGTTCTATTTACTTTCAACTTTTCGAATTCTATCATGGATGCGTATTGCATCAAGGAAGCTACTCAAGAATACCTGGGTCAACTTTAGAATACGCAGTTGCCAGATCCTATATTGGCCAATCTTCCTTGAAGAGAGTTACATAATGTAAGCTAATTTGCTCCATAGTTAGATAAGTTATGCTTATCCTGATTTCTTGTGTATGCTTATCAACTTATGATGACGCTTCTTGGTTTCACAAGGTCCATTTCATGTGTGAAACATGCAGAGAAAGCTGCACTTCAAAGACATTCTACATGGTCATCCATGGCTGTTGATCTTGTTTTGGGAAACTTGATTGGTCTATATCTATTGTTTAACACCGAATCTGTCTGCTCATGGATATTTAACTTCACAAAGGAGTTTACGAATGGTATTCTACGGTCTGGTTGTGTATGGTTAATGGGAGTTCCAGCAGGTTTCAAGCTAAACATAGAGTTAGCTGGAGTCTTAGGCATGGTCTCTCTTAATGTAATCCAGATATGGTCTACTCTCTGGGTTTTCATGGCTTCTTTCATCTTTTATTTGATAAGAGCAATCGCTCTCTTAGGAATTACTTTTGGTGCCACAGTCTCTGCTGCGTTTATCATAGACACCATTACTTTTGCAACACTTCATATAATGACTCTTCATTGGGCAATCACACTTGTGTACTCTCACCAAATCCAAGCTTTAGCCGCTTTATGGAGGCTTTTCAGGTACATTCGTATAATTGCATAAATTGTTTTAAACTTTTATCTTGAATTCTTCTTTTTAAATCTTGCAGAGGTCGAAAATTGAATCCTTTACGACAAAGATTAGACAGTTATGGTTACACAGTGAAGCAACATGTAGTAGGATCTCTTTTATTCACTCCACTTCTACTTCTCATACCAACAACTTCAGTTTTCTACATCTTTTTCACCATTACAAGCACTACAATCAATTCCATTTGTATGTTGATTGAATTCGCAATCTCTATCATCCACGCAACACCATATGCAGAGATTTCGATTTGGCTTGTAAGGCGTAAAAGATTCCCTTCTGGTATTTGGTTTGAAATGGAGCATATCATTGAATCCTCAAATGGAGCTGATACAGAAGAAGCAGAAGATAATAAGAAATCATCTCTAATGGTTTCGAATCTTCGTAGTAACTTTTTAACTTTAAGACAGATTCTTTTGCCTCACTATAGAAGAATGTTTTCAGGAATCTCTGCTTCTTCTTTAACTACATCAGCTCGTGGAGTTCTTAGTGGGAAAAGGTGAATGTTATATGATCTTGAATCTTAGTCCAACTCTTATTTACACTTTGTGTTGTTTTTTTTCTTACAGAATGCCATCAAATCTTGGGCTTAATCTTCCACCTCCAAAGCCATGGATCAACATGCCATTGAGACAGTACTGGATCTTATGTCATAACTCTATCATGTCATCTGCAAAAGACGATGGATTCTCCAGTTGATCTTTTACTGTTTTTCAATCCATATGTAGTGTGTGATCTTTGTTACTAAATCTCATTTTTACCCACTCAATTGTTTTTTTTTTCCACCAATTGATCATGATTTTTGATAACCAGAAGATGGTGAAATTTTTTAGTAATAGTCTTTATAATTGTATGTTTTTAAATGTTTTTTAAAATTCTATGTTCATAAATTATATATATATATATATATATATATATATATATATATATATATNTCTGTGGTAAGACATTATCATCAGACTTATCATTATTTTCTTGTAGTTAATTAGAGTTTGTGTAATATTGATGTAAAGTAATTTAATGTGCCTAAGAATTATGTTTTCAAATTGTTACTTGCTATTGTCTTCAGGGCTGATTGTCGTACCCTCTATTCTTCATATAATATTATTTTATTTCAGATCTTCTTAATTTTTTCATTATCTCATCCTCAAGATTCGAAACCTAAATTAAATCCAAACAATAAGGGGTGTACTGATTTGTGTTTTAGTGAGTTTTTAGATGATTTTAGGTGAATTGAAGAATTCCATGTGATTTGTTATAAAATTCTCTACAATAACACCTAAAACCATGAAATTTGAAATTTTATATTTTTAAATAAGAAACTCCCCTACAATACCATAAAGTCACTAAAAATCTACTAGTTAAAATATTTTCAATTACAATGGATTTCATAAGACTTTTTAAAACTCTTATTTGAATAAGAATGAATTTCATAAGTATTGTAAAATCGCAGGCGATTTTAGGTTAGAAGAAAGAGAGAAATGAAATGAGGCACCGTACCCGGGACCTTCAGTTTCCAACCCATGAAAACTAATTCTAGCCCAACTAACAAATTCCGAGATTCCTTTAACCAATTCTATTGAGCCCTTTAATATTTTATGTCATATTTATAACAATAAGACTTTTAATTTTTTTTGTTTTAACCAACACTCTATTTGTTATTTTAATACAAATCACTTCAAATTCCACTTTCAATAGACTCCCTAAAGTATACATAATAATAACCTTATTGATATATAAAGAGTCAACAAAAATAAAAGACTGAAAAAAGGAAATATATATCATAATTATATAGAAAATAACAACAAAAAAGATCTTCACAGATCATCTTCAATCCAAAAAGGCTTTCTCTTCCATATTTGTGTATCAAAACGTAACTGCTTAATAGTCTTCTCTTGTACACATAAAGACAAAGAAGAAGTATGACTAACTAAACCATCTCTCTTTTGGGTTTGGTCCAAATTTGGATTAGTAACAACAAGACTTGTAACCTGAGGAGGAGAAGAAGCTCGTGGGTAGTAAAAATCAGTAGGAAAGAAATTGTATTGAAGTCCTGCCATTTTCTTTACTTCAATGGAAGTGTGTTGAGTTTTGGTTTTATTATAAGAATTTGATTGTTTCTTTGGTTATGAGACTCTCTATTTATTGAGAAGAGATCTAACACGTAAAAAGGTTAAGATTCTTTTTGTTTGGTATGTGAATTAGTTAGCATAAATAAAGGATATTATTTCGGAATGATTCACAAAATATAAGGAGGTTGTTGATTTTCTATAGAATTTATTAAAGTCAAATTCCAACACTTTATTCAATATATATATTGTGATAAAACAAATTTTAAAATGTGAAACATGTGTTAGGACGTTTGCCACTTGTTTTTTTTTTATATTCGGTGATATGAATAATTAATATTTTTTTGTGAATAAAAGAATAAGATATATACGTACATTAATTTATGGGACGTTTTATTTAGGGGTGTTCAATGTGGATAAACCGAACCGAACCGATCCGAACCGAACCGAATT
>OVBE01002915.1:0-28767 GCA_900406425.1 Iberis pinnata | reverse complement strand
AGAAAATGACAAGAAATGTTATGTAAAAATCCTAAAATTCAAGTGTTATCAACATGTTTATATGTTTTCAGGTTATTCACATAAGTGCAGAGAACAGAGCCCAAGACGAAGCCGCAACAGATACAGAAGCAGAAGTAAGTGTACTATATATATCAACCGGTTACTGCAACAACTATATAGCGGATGAAGGACTTATTTTCATGTATACAGGTGCGCACTGAAAGATGGTGGGGCTGAAGATGTATTGGTAAATACATATACTCTGTTTCAAGAAGGGGAAAAATCAGGAGTACGTGGTGTTTTTCTAGTACATTAATTGTGTTAGATGTACTTAGTTTAACAGAATTGATTATTCAATTCTTGCCTAGGAACAGGACCCCAATCAAGGTGCTGATTTGGTAAGGAGTGGACAAGAAGAGAAAGGTGGAGGTATTGGAAAAATTGCTTTACCTGAAGCACAACCCAAAACTGCACATGATCCACCAGAGCCTGCAGTGGTAAGAAGAAATGTGGATGTAAATTTGGTGGACAAACAAAGTTATGTCTATATATATATCGGTGGATAAGATAACATTTCCTCTTCCTGACAGGTACCAAACGTTGATCTCATGAAAGATGACGAGGAAGGGGGGGAAGCTGGAGTAAGTGGTGCTTTATGTGCATACATTGTTTCACATCCATTACATGTATATATTGACAAACTACATGTTCCATGAAGGAACCACTCGATGGTGCGGAGTTGGTGATAAGTGGACAAGAAGATGAAGGCAGAGAGAGTGGACAAGAAGACGAAGTCATACAGTGTGGACAAGAATACGAAGTCAGACAGAGTGGACAACTGACTATAATGGATGGACAATCGGTAACTATCCAAGATGATGACAATATACCACTTGCATCATTTATGAAGGCAAAGAAAAGACTTCTTTTTTCAAATGAAGTTGATGAACAAACCAAAAAAGAGCAGCGTGAGAGAAGGATTACAAAGAAGCCTAGAAGGTTCTGTGACTCGATGACTCTGAGAAACCTCCTTGACTTAAAATATGTGCACCTGTCACTGGTGCCTGTTCCGGCAGACCGAAACAAGAGTTTCCTGGCAAAACTCAGTTCACATGGCAAGAAGTAAGAATGTTGTAGTGGTTTCAACATGACCTTACAACAATATCCCCTAACTGTTTTTTTTAATAAAAATATAGGCCCTACATTATTGATGGGAAACATGTTAAGTACTCCTTCTTCAATGTCGCAGTTTACCCTCGCCATCCGATAGACAATAACGTGAGTGTCACCGCGAGAATGTTTAGTGCATTGTCCATTGGTTGTTCCCAGCATACTTATCTTTTTTTTTTCATTACGTAGCATGTCGATCATTTTTTGAGTCTTTTGTGGCGGAAAGAAGGAGAAAAGCTGTTCAGCCAAAGGGTCGGGATTTTGGATAGTTTGTTCATACGGATGTTATGTGATGAGAGCAACAATCATAAGAAGTCCAAATCCAAAGCAAAGTGGTTCTGGAATAGCACAATCAAAAATTACATCAAAGGTTTTGTGCCAAATCGTTTCAACAAGCTCAGTTGGTTCACATCGATCGACAATGTCTATGTCCTGATGGATTGGGGTCAATCACACTGGGTTGCTCTTTTGATTGATCTCAAACAAGGAACCATCTACATTTTTGATTGCTATTGGAAAGGGATGGAGGAGGAGATGCTTGCCGCTACCATGAAACCCCTGGCCGAATTCCTGCCTCATGCACTGAACTAGTTGGTCCATCAAGAAATCGGTGGACAACCAATCCCATCAACATTCAGAGTTGTCAGAGTCCCGGATGTCCCCCAGCTTACGTGGGCAGGCGATTGCGGTTCAATTGCTATAAAGCTGATCGAGTTTCACTCTCAGGGTATTGACGTCCCTCACCTAAATAAGGAAATGATTGCTATTACCCGCGACCATCATGGTCTCGACTTGTACGAGGAGTTTGTCATCGAACTGGCTGGTTAACCCCTCTTGTCCTTTTAATATGTCCCAACAACTCTATCTTTATCTTTTATTTAGATGCTTACTTTTGTTCTCAAACATTGATGTTTTAAGACGAATGTTAGGATGCTGTCATTTTGTTTTACTAACTCACTTTTAGGTGTCTACATCATCCACCTATATCAGGTGGACTTAAGCATTTTCAGTATCTTATTTTCTTTTGTCAAGACTAGTAGACATGTAAGCCTGTCCACAAATATTTTGGTGACTCCAAAAACTGCAGACCATAATAAATTACTTTATTAGCAGGACACATCAAATATTAACCAAACCATTACAAACCAGCACGATTAATTGTTCATCCTTAAAACGTACCTCAAGATACCACATAACCAGTTGTAGACATGATTTGTCACTCTGTTATGTGCTTTTAGTCGACATATCCGTTATGTCCACCAATATTATATGGACATTTACATAATGCAGACCAAACAACATTAACTCATTGCCAGGGCACAAAACATCAACACAAATGACTGCATAACAAATGGTAGCCATGATTCGTACTAACCTAATCGTCCACATAAATTATAGTGGACAAAAACTGTCATGTCCATTACAAGTAAATTGTAAGTTCCACGAATATCACATGGACATACCCACACTACATTACTTTAGCTTCTGGTCCACAGATGGTTAGTCTACTACGTAAGTGTGTTCTCTAGCCTATGGTTCACAGAGGATTGTTTAACGTAATAAGTTCTAACACTGGAGTTTTTATGCAATTCTAATACACAATTGTTTTTTCCTAACCTTATGGTCTACATAGGTTTAGTGGACCTAACGACTACATTAGTTCGTACGTTCATTGGGACATTATACTCCACCGATATGAGATGGACGCACTCAGATTTTTATGTTATTTTGTTATGCTATTCTGATAGGTAAGTGTGTTCTTTAGGGCATGTTCCACACATACTTACTAGACATGACAACTAATTGCAAAATTAGTTTGTCCTTCATTTAAATGGACACAATTGCATCATTACAACCAAAATACTTCATCACAAGTTTACCAATGGGTCTAACCAAAACAGGAAGGTATCAAAAAGGGATGGTCACATCCTTCCACAATACTAGTTACAAGTTCATCACACATCCTTACACAATACTAGTTACAAGTTCATCACACATCTAAATTGGATTCTTGCAACTTGCCCTATTGTATCCAGGTAAGTTGCAGGTTGTGCAGTTCCGTCTCACACGTTGTTTCCCCTGTTCATAAGAAATCCAATAGTCAAATACATTACAAACCCTATTCGAACTGCCTAGCCACTCAATATGTCCACTCATTATGTCCACCATAACTATTTCAATTTCTGCCACCTAAATAGTTTGACTACAGTAGCATATTCGTCATCTATTCAAGGCGGTTATGCATTTTACTTATCGGGTATTCCCCTTGTGATGGGATTCTGACTGTCCGTGGTCGGTTAGAGCCTCTCTTGGTTTTTGGAGGCTTTATCGTCTCGTCAACCTGATCTTGAGGGACATCACTATCTTTCTCATTTGCAGGGGGTAAAATAACTTCCGTCCACAAGTTCAACCATTCCGCAATAGAGTAACATTTCCCAACCAAGGAATAGATGTCCATGTTTCTAATACCAATGGCCGCAAAGGCGTGGCAACATGGAACCAAAAACACGTCGAAGAACCTACATGTGCAAGTTTTCATAGTTAGGTCAACAGTGAAGACACACCCACTTGAGTCATTAACTTGGAAGATACTCTCAGTTGCCCCAATAGCTGCACAATAAGTTGCGTCCTTCAAATGTTCAATCAACAAATTCTCAATCTCAGGTGTGCAACGTGATGTTGTCTTAGCCGCCTTATTCCTCCTTGAACAGAACCAACCGATCAACTTTGTTCTTATTGACTCCACCATTCTAGCTATTGGCAATTCCACAGCCCATTGAAGCGTTGCATTCAGCGATTTGGAGATGTTGCTGGTCATTAAATTGTAGCGCATTCCTGGGAACTATGCAAGTGCCCAGTGCACAAATCCGATGTCCATTAGATAAGGTGCACAACTTGGACTCCTTTTTTGCAATCTCCCACTGTGCAAGCTTGGGCCGCGTTGGAAACCATTCTTGCCAGTTCTTCGCACTTGAATCTATGTTTCACGTTTTTTCCAAGTGGACCACACATGCTCCATGGTGGGATCGAGGATAAACCTTTCGTAGACCTGTAAATGTAAATTTAATCAGCCTAATAAATGCAATACTGTTGTCAATCTCACTACATTATGGGCAGCTGTTTTCAAGGGAGGAAACAATCAACCCATTGTCTCAAACAATTATTTTCCATTTATGTCCACTCATCTATGTTAGACTATATTATCTGACACAGTTCACACAGTGGACTTAATTATAATATATGTTTAACTAATAGCAGTGGACATATGTATGTTCCATTCGTTCTATCTAAGTTTTTAATATACTTAAACTCCAACAATTCAATGTTTTTATACCGATAGTTAGACAAGATGCAAACATGCATATATTGCTTGGTGTCTGTTTGATATAAAAACTAGGTCATCTTCATTGGTCATGAACGTCGACAATTGCTCAAAAAACCAAGTCCATCCAGCAGTATTCTCCCCATCTATCACGCCAAAAGCTGACGGGAAAACCTGGTAGTTGTCGTCTTGTCCACTAGCAGCAACTAGACAACTTTTGTATTTTCCCTTTGTTTGCGTACTGTCAACCACAACCACCTTTCTCAGATGTTTGTACCCTGCTACTGAAGCCCCGAAAGCAACGAAAAGATACTTAAATAATTTATCACCTTCTGCTGTTGTGACAGTCTTCATCTTGGATATTGTCCCTTGATTTTTGGTGGACATCAAATTCAAGTACGTGGACAGGAATTGATAAATGTCCTCCTCCCCACCCATTTCCATTCTCATTGCCACTTCTTTAACATACCAAGCTTTCATATAGGAGATGGTCACATTATACTCCGACAAAACAATACCAGGGACATCACACGCACGTGGCCCATCTTGTCCATGCACATATTTTGCCTTAAGCAACTCTCCGAGTATCGGCGAGGTGGCTTTCGTCCCATAACGCGACCTTGAGCTTACATCGCTGAGTGTTTCAAAGTGACCGTTCTTATTTCCATATTTGCAGAACCCATGTGTATTTTTGCATATATTCTCGAGTGGCAATCACGATCCACGCATACGATAATGACTCGTTTCTTGTCCGAAGCTTGCACCTTGAAATTGAACAACCTTTTGATGGAGTAGATAACAAATTCTTTATGCAGCTCACTTTTACTTCTAAATATCAAACCAACATACAATGCATCACCACCCCTCCTCAAATTCATGTTTGTTTCATCACTTGCAATTCTCCCCATGTTGTCTCGGTATGGGGGGGGGTCGTCTTCTACTAACAGACAATTTTTTATTTCGTTTCCACAGTTGTCCACTCCATCAGATCTTGCGTTAACACCACCAAAAAAATCCATCATGTCCACGCTCATATATCACCAGTTGTCCACTATGCGAGTGCTCTGCATTTCTGTCCACAATGTTACCAGCTTCTACATCTTCTTGGTCCAACCATTGTGCACCACCATCACAATCCTGTCCACATGAGGTATTGTTTGTCGGTTCCCCACCCTCATGTTCATGGCTGGCCATAACCAGACTTTCTCCAGAAAATATATCATTCCCTTCCATTTTAATCTGTCCACCATCATATTCTGAATCGTTAACATGTCCAAACCCATCAGCCCCCAATCTCTCATATAGATCCCATTGCGTTGGGTACTCGGTGTCTATTAGCTCTCTTATCATGTAAGAATCATACTCGCCGCAACTTTCATACGCACTCCTTTATAACTCGTTTGTAGGATGAGTCCCGTCACTTGGACTAGCATGCTCTTTTCCAGCCCGATGTCATTGCTGCCCACCCACTCCATTCTCATATCTACCCATTTCCTCGCACCCATGTCCACCGATATCAGCATCCTGTCCACTGTAATGTACGTGCTCTTTTCCAGCCCGATGTAGTGGATGTCCACCAACTACATACACATGTCCACTCGTGTTTTTTGCAAGTCCACTGATATCTGCATCTTTTCCACCCCTTTCTTCCTCATGTCTTCCGAGAAGTGTAAATCTTCCTTCTCATGATCTGTCTCTGGTCCACGTATTTTAGAATCTTCTCCATCCACATTGTCTCTGAGTCCACGACGTTCCTCTTGTCCATCACATTTATGCATATGTCCACCAACCTCAGAAACTTTTCCACCGATAAGTTGCTTTTGTCTCCCCCCCCCATACCATGCCCTTTTCCAGCCCGAAGTAGTGGATGTACACAAACTACATCCATACGTCCAATCGGGTCTTCGCCATGTCCATTGATATCTTCATCTTGTCCACCCATTTCTTTTGCATGTCTTCCGAAAGGTGTAATTCTTCCCCCTTCATGCTCTGTCTCTGGTCCCCCTATTTTTGGAGCTTCTCCATCCACATTGCTATATGCTTCGTCATCATCGCCCCCACTTGCAAGACCAGTATTGTACTCTAATCCATGACGTTCCTCCTGTCCATCAAATTTATGCATATGTCTACCGACCTCAGATTCTTGTCCACCGATAAGTCGCTTTTGTCCCCCCCATACAATCTTCTTGTCTACTCATTGCTTGTTCTAGTATATTGGAACTTCCACTCGGTCCACCTTCACCTACATTTTCGTCTTCTCCATCCACATTGATATCTTCTTCATCATCCTCGTGTCTACTACAATCGATAGCTAAGGGCTCTACTCGGCGACGTTTCTTCTGTACACTATGGTAGAGTTTTTTTGTACTTGATCTGTACACAAGTTCAAGCCTGTCCACCGTTTCTAGGAACTCCTCCGTCTCGTATGTATCACACAACTTCTCCACCATGGTGACAATTTCTCCACCCGTCCCTATTGACATTCCCGAAGTTATATTGTTTTCCACTGTCTCTTCTGATTTGATGGACATATACAATGGTTTTCCACGACAATCCATTCTTGCTTATTTGAATATGTCTAAGCTTTCATCAGTATCGACAACAACAGGGGGCATCTTCATTTGAGTGAACACCACCTCAGACCCTATTTGCCAGTAGCTTAAACTTATGCTCTCCTTCCTTATGCATCCCCCATATGCTTTCGCCACCTTGTCCACTAGACTTTCATAACTCTCATCCACTTTCAAACCAACACATTTCGCAAACCTATCCTTTGCCACACGAAAATGCCACAACCCAAAATCTAAGCATTCCCATGTACCAACAATTATCATCACCGAATCGTCCATTACACCTACATAAATCAGTTTATAAACCATCATATTCATGTCCACGGTTCAGTCCACTAAACTTCCCTTTACATAAACATCATCGTTTTCACACTCAAAATTCGAAATAAAAAACCAAAAAAAAATTCCTAACAAATTTATGATCGTTACCTGCATTCAGCTTCACCTTCCCAACCTCAAAGCTTCATTTACTCTTCCTTCTACCATTAATGTTGTTTAGTTTTCTTTAACTAAAATTGAACTCCTTATTAACCACTAGTACATCACTTCTTGTCACAATTAATTATGTTTCAGTCTCATTAATGATGTCACTGTTCCATACGGCTGGACACTTTTCGCTAGGAGCACTTTGGTCTTTCTTGAACTACCACAATGCCATCGACATATGGCACAACACACAAATTTTGCAATTTATGGCATTTCACACAAAGTGATATGCATTTATGGTATATGCAAAAAAACCCAAAAAAGATTATCCTTTTATAATCAATACTAAGAAAATCATATAAAAAATCAAATTCAGTCAATCCAACAAATTATCGTTATAGTTTGCGTGAAAACTCATCTTGTCATCTTGTCAAGTATATATATTGTCAATTCCAAAAAAGTATATATTTTGCAAGTGTATTGGTTGGCAATTAAGGCCTTTTTCCAAATTTCTGCCCCTAATTTTGGGCCTTAAATTTAAAAGTCTTACAGACCTTTTTTCTTAATCTGTCCTAAGAAACTTGACATGCTAATCTTACTATATTATCAGATTATTTCTAGCATTTTATATAAGTAACTCTAAAAAATACTAAAAATAACTTATGTTTCTAAAATAGAATACATTCCTAATTGTTCCAAAAATATCATATATATATTTTTCTACCAAAAATGAGACAAATATGAAATAGACTTTTAAGAGTTTATAATTTTTTATGTTCATTAATTAGAGTTTATGGTTTAATTTTGAGGGTTTAGAAATTAAACTAAAAATATTTTTGTGATATCTTTAAAATAATTAAGAATATATTGATATTTTTGAAACTAAAACTGAAGATATTTATGATATTTCACTTTTCTATTACATGAAAATTGCATTGTTAACATTCAATTCAGCTTTTGTCTTTGTAAATATATAATTCTGGACAGTAACTCTATAACTTTTTTACTTTTGCAGCTTTATATAATACTTGAGAGAAATCACCATTTACCTATTTTAGTATCATAATGAGAAGATCTACGTTACAAAGGGGCAAAATTAATGTAATGAATGTTTATTTTGTATCATTATTATTAGGACTAATTTGAAGAATATTCATTACTTTACAAAAATAAAATAAATGTATATAAGTGTGTACAACTAGTTTTTTGGATTTAATATGCATACATTATCTCGAGTATAACCTTGCACATACTATCTCATTCTCTTTCTTCTCTTTTTGTTTTTGCTTTTCTAAATTTCATCATTTTTCCTTTTTTGACAAATAAAAACATGGAAAATAATAATTTAATCACAAAAATTACATAAAATGAACATATTTTTTTTTTTTATGAATCTACAGAAATTATTTAAAACGGATATATATCTTTAAAATAGTGAATAGTAAATTTGATTAATAAAATATAAACCCAGGAATAGTCGGACTACTAAATGTAATAGACGGACTACTGAAAAAATATAAACCAAAAACCTCAAAATAGAAATCCAAAACCCGAAAATATAAACCCAAACCCGAAAATATAAACCAAAACCCGAAAATATAACAAAAACCCAAAATACCTAGAACCCAAAATATAAACCCAAAACCCCAATATATAAACTCAAAGCACCAAAATATAAACCAAAAACCGTAAAATATAAACCCAAAATCCCAAAATATAAACCAAAAATCCAAAAATGTAAACCCTAAACCCCAAAATAAAAATTCTAAACCCAAAATATAAACCGTAAATCCAAAATAAAAATCAAAAACCCAAAATTACAAACCAAAAATCCAAAATAAAAATTCAAAACCCAAAATATAAACCATAAATCCAAAATATAAACCCCAACCCCAAAATATAAACCCTTTACCCAAAATATAAATTTCAGTAATCCGTATATCTAAAGTAGTTAGTATATTACTAAAAGGGGGTGAGAAAAAAAAGAAGCGAGTGAGAGAGAGTGAGAGAAAGAGAGAGTGAGACATGAAAGGAAAGATAATGAATAAAACTGTATTTATGAAACAGTGTCAGGTGAGACAGTGTGTATAGGTTAGGGGGAGATGTTAGTTAGTTAATAATAGAGTATATAATGTTTATTTGGTGGTATTACCCTTATTATTACGTGGTTTCTCGTCAAATCCAACTACTTTGTATGACACGTGTATCATATATGGTAAATTAAATATTTAAGATAAATTTAAAATCTATTAATCCATAGAAAATATTCAAAATTCTAAAGTAATTTACATCATGGCACCTAGTTCACCCAACTGCCACTGTTATGCTATGAAATATTTTTCATAAAATTTCTCATACCAAAACTTGATTAGTGGAACGCAATTATATCAAATATCAAGTGATTTTGTTTACATGTCGTGATCACATGATACCTGAAATTATCTTTTTGGGTTTAATGAATTTAAAAATTTTAAAATTGAAAATTTATAAAGAAAAATATATAAATGAATGAACGACGATCGATCTTTTGATGCTTTTTATAGGGTACTTATACCCTAATGTTCAAGCATCCGCCATCAATTCCGAAAACCACCGGAACAAAACCTCTAGTGGTTCGGAAGAGGCTATGAAACACCGGTGACACATGGCCGTTGATATCACTCGATTTCGATGCCTTTTAGTGGGTATTTGTACTTGCTATTTGTCATCATTCGAGTATTTTTCTATGTGTTTTTGGCATATTTTCAAGATTCTATGTGTTTTGGACGTTCTGGAGCAAAAATGTGGTTTTGTGCACAAAATAGATGCGATTTGACGAATGCATAAGTAGAGTTCAACAGAAGAGCCAAAAGTTGATCGAAATTCAGAGATGTTTCTATGAATGGAATGGTCTGAGACTTTAACTCAAAATGGCTACGCGAGTTTGCTTTCATATGAAAGTGATTTGAGGTCAATCCATTGAGGCAATCAAAAGTTATGACAATTTAACTGAAGACTGGTCAAGTTGTCTCATAGAAGAATCATGTGCAACACGTGATGGAGTAGATCGATCGATCTAGGATTGGATCGATCGATCCTGAAGGCTACCAAACTTACGGAAGTTTGGATCAATCTACACTTGGAACGATCGATCCGTATGCTCGAGATTTTTTGAAGATTGCCAAAAAGACGTTTCCGTCCTCAAGACTTATCATTGATTTTCCTTATTAGGTTTTATTCTTTTTTGAACTCTATATAAGTTAGAAGCTTAGGTTTATTTTTAGAGACACAAAATACAATTCACAACAAAATTCATTATTTTTGAGAGCTTTTCTGAGAGAGACGAATCCTGACACCTATATTTGGAGAAGAATTTTGAACTCTTATTATTTTTATTAAATATGTTTTTTTAACATGCTTTCTCTATTGATGATTTTTGATTGCTTGACTATGTCTGAGTAGTCTCTTTGTTAGTTTTTAGGGATTTTCCCAGGAAAAACAGGTTTTGATGGTTAGGGTTTGATTTTAATAGATTTAATTTGTTAGGTTCTTAGTCTAGATTTCTTATCATTGCTTGAATTAGCTTGATCACCTAGTTCATGATTTTAGGTTTATAAATAAATAAGATTTGGTTTATTTAATATGACCTAGTCTAGATGAATAAATATCTCTGCTTGCGGGAGTATTGTCTTTGAATACTTATGAACATATCGAATCTGTAATCACTGCATGATTTAATTGTCTGATTTAGAGATCTAAGATTTCAGGAGAAGGTTAGTCTTTATTTCTAGAAATTCTATCATAGGGATCTAATACTTCGGGAGGAAATTAGTCTATTGTCGTCTTTTGAGTTAAGAACTATTTTCATTGTTAATCTTGCTTGTCAACCTGAACCTCAAACCTGAATACTTGGGGAACTTCCCTATCGCCTAGCGTTTTATTTCACTGGTTTACATTTGCTTTACTTTTCAATCGTCTCGAAAACATTCCCTCTTTTATTTTATCTTAGCTAGAATCGATTTTTTACCGAGAGTCGTACTGTCTGGTCTCTGTGGGATTCGACCCTTTACTATACTACGAGGATCTATTCTCTGCAGTATAGATTTAGGATTAAAACCTGAACCTATCAGATTTGTGGGCCGTTGTCGGGGACCAATACAGTGCCTTTTAAGTCTTTCTTAGAGTCTAGTCTAGGAGTTTTATTTTCAGTACTAATCTCGTTCTTTCTGCTTGTTTTTGTTTTGAAGGTGCATGAATAGAAGATCTGACAAATCACTTGAACTGCTCAACCTCACAAACGAAGAACTCGTAAGTTTAGAACGTTCAAACCAGAAATCTAGAAGAAGCGCTAGTTCATCCACACCAACGGCTGAAAACGTCATTTAGAATCCGATCATTCCAGTAGTTCCTATTGTCTATAACCCTCCAGGACTAGAACAAATAAGACAGTTGGCGCTCAACCAATAAGGAGGAAACGACAATCAATTGCCCCAGGTACAGCCAGAAGGAGATGCAAACCAAAGAGCTAAAAACGCCAATCTAGGTGATGAAAATGGCGAGCAAGTCCCCCCTGGACTGAACAAAATCGCCCACCTCACCAAAACAAGGTACTTGTTGGCGACTTCAACAACCCTAAAGCTTTCCTAGTCAATAGGAATGCTCTCCACCCTCGACAGCCTCAAAGACAGGACTACCAGTTCCCGTTTCAGCTGATCCTTTTGCTAAGACAAAACCAGTTGCATGGCTTGTCCACTGAGCACCCTATGGATCACATTGATAGTTTTGAATACATTTGCAGCACCACTCAACTGAATGGAGTCTCTAAATACTTCGTACATTGTAAGCTCTTCAATCATTCTTTAGCTGATCAAGCTCTGAGATGGCTCAAGTCGTTACCTGCTAACTCAATAGAGACTTGGGATGAGTGTAAAGCCAAGTTTCTAAATCAATTTTACACCTCCACCAGAACCAATAATTTGAGAAGTAAGATCTCTCAGTTTCAGCAAGGACCGGTGGAATCCTTCTATGAAGCATGGGACGGGTTCAAAGAGTACCTACGAGATTGTCCCCATCATGGTTTTTCTGAGTTGAACCTCTTGAACACTTTCTATAGAGGTATTTATCAAAAATACCAACTCTCTCTAGACACAACTAGTAATGGCGATTTCATGACTAAACCCGTGAATGAAGCCTACAAGCTAAATGACAATCTTGCTGCTAGCAATAGCAACCATTTTCCTGACTATGATCGAAGAGTGCGATCATATAGTTCATATTCTTCTGGACTAGCAGAGGTAAATGAGCTTCTTACTCAGTTTCTCAAGAAATAGAATGAGAAGCATGTCATTTTTGCTGAGGATGTAGAGAAAGTTGAAGCTGATTGGTTTGCAGTCAATGAATCTGAAAACATCGAAGAGCTTAGCTATATTGATAGCCAGGGACAAAGAGTCTACAAGCAAGGGTACAATCCATGTTACAACAAAGATAATCTTTCATGGAGGGGTACTAATGTTGGGAATCCTCAAGTTCAGTCTTATCCTCCCTAGAATACCTTTGCATAGAAGTCTGGACAGTCATTTGTCAAGAAATTAGGTGGTTTTCAACAAGCCTCTCAACCTGGTTTCCAACAAATGGTTCAACCTCAAGTTCAACAAGATAATAAGATGGAGGTGATTTTGAAGCATATCTTAGAGAGTCAACAGCAGTCTGAAAAGAATCTGAATGCGAAGTTGGATGGTATGTATAACGATTTGAACAACAAGTTCGAATCACTGCCTACTCATGTGAAGAAGTTAGATGTACAAGTGGCTCAAACTTCTAAAGTATTTAAAAGACAAGCAGGTATGCTACCAAGAAAGGTTGAAGATAATCCCAAGGGATATTACAAGGCAATGAACTCAAGTTCTGATGGAAAGGATGAAAAGTCTGCAAAATTTGCAGATTTTCGGAATTTGAGAAGTGATCCAGAGGTTCAGATCGATCGATCCAAAATTACAGAAAATCACAGAGGCTTTATTGGATCGATCGGTCCATCAAGTCCGGAAAATTATGAAAGAAATGATCGATCGATCCATTCTAGATCAATTGACCCATCAGACTAATTTCCGAAGAACCAAGAGAGAGATCGATCGATCCACCTCTGAAACCTGCAAAAACTTCAAAGCAACTTGCAAAATTTCAAACCTCATGCCCCAATAGACCTCAGGTCCCTACTGAAGAACACATGTACTATGATGATGTTTCTCAGCAATTTCTTCTATTAAGAAGAGTTCAGAAGATAGAGGACCCATGTGAATTCGTGATTCCAGTAAAGGTTAAAGGAGTCCTGTTCAAATAATCATTGTGTGACACTGGTGCTAATGTTAGCGTCATGTCAAAGATGGTCGCTGAAAAGCTGGGACTTAAGGATAAGACCTTCGTGAATGTCTTTTCCATTGGCTAACAATTCCGTCGTGTCTTCTAGTGGTTTTGTGGCTGATGTAATGGTGCAAGTAGGAGATTTCATAGTCCTGTTGATTTCCATGCTTTGACATAAATGGAAATTCTGAAGGATCACTAGTTCTGGGGAGACCGTTCTTAGCATCAGTAGAAGTTGTGATGCATGTTCCTAAGAAGCGAATCTATCTCACCAACATCCAGAAAACATACTATTATCCCTTAGTACCTTACATACCTACATCAAGGATCATCATGGTCAAAGAGGTAAAAGTGTAGTAGGCGTCTCACACCGAATCTGAAGACTATGATGTTAAAATCATGAGCAATGAATCTCAAGTTCCACTCAAGGGTTCTACCCCAAGAATAAAGAAGAGGGGGAAGATAAAATTACCGAAGATCGATGATAATGTTGAGTTGGATCTGATTGATCAAGGAAAAGAAAGGGGTGCACCAAAACCAGCTTCAAAAGAAAAGGATAAAGGTGAAAGAAGTTTGAAAGAAGACAGGAAGAAAACTCACATGATTTTAATTCCCAAGTCATTGAGTGAAGAATGGGTTGAGTATAGGGTGAAGAGTAAGGGTTTTTCAAAACCTTTCCCTAAGGTTAGAATTCCCTTTGTTCAATGAATTAAAGACAAGGGAAAAGATTTTAAGAAGGCAACAACGAATAGGATGCTTAAGCTGCAGATCTCAGAGATGGATGGTAAAACTATTGCCTCTATCGATGCTAAATCAGATTTATCTAAAGACGTTAAATAAAGCGCTGAGGGGGGAGGCAACCCACTAATTTGATTTTTCTTCTTTGGTTTTTGATTAGAGTCAGTCCTAATTAGTTAACTAATTTATTAATTTTTAGTTTTGAGTTTAAGAGATGTTTCTGGAAAATTCAAAAATTTAGGTCGGACATACTGATCGATCGATCCGTCTATGGATCGATCGATCCATGCCCTTGGAGTTTTTAATACATTGTCAGAGATCAATCGATCCATCTAGGGACCGATCGATTCGTCTAGGGATCGATCGATCCATCGTAATAAAATCCAGCTGATCTCTTGTTCCAGGTAAGTATTGAAATTCTTTTGAACTATTTCATTATATGGTCATTATTCCTTCTCTTGGGTTTATTTTCACACCGGGACGGTGTGATTTAAGTCTGGGGGAGTTAGTATAGTTACTAACTATGTTTTGTGTCTTTTTGATGTTTCATTAGTTTGGTGAATTTTCAAAATTTTTCGTTTTTGAATTAGTCATGTCTAGTAGAGTCGAAGGAACAATGACCAAAAGCCGTGATGATAAACCAACCTAGTGTGCGTATAGTATTGATCTTTTTAGATTACTAGCTTAGATTTAACTAATATGTTTATGATTGGAGCACCATTGCTGATTGTTTTGTTTCTGAAAGTTTGGATCTTTTTGATTGTTAATGATTTGATGCTAGCTCTGCCATGATAGGACTTAATATTGAACTTGATTTCTCTTGCTTGTGGTGGTAAGATACTTTAAAATCCAAGTGCCTTGCTATTTGGTATTCTGTAAAACCGACAAGTTCTTTCAGTATGATCCAGATCCTTTCTCTCTCCTTTCAAAAAATAAAAAGCGGTTCAGAAAAGGGTTAAAAGTGTGACCTAGAAGTCCATAGTCAACCCCAACGAATTGCCATCTGCTTAAAAAGTAAAAAGAAAAAGAAAAGCGCAGAAATGTGAAAATGAAAAAAAAGAAAAGCAGTAATAATAAAAAAGAGGAAAGAAAAAGAGAAGTGAGAAAGGCGGAAAAAGGGTCAGGACCAGAAGTCGATTGATGCTCTGTTTGGTATGGATATTTTGACAGAAGAGGTGCTTATGTGCATTGAATCAAAATCCCATAGGTAAGAATGCATCTATTTTAATTAAACTAAACTTAATGAGCTGGTTGAGATGACTTTATGGTTTGATTGATGTTGGATTTAGAGTAGGAAACAAACTTTTAGTTATGTGGTGGTGAACAATTCTTTCGTAGTGATTGTTTAGGATCGGTGTCTTTTAAGTTTTGGTATCTATGCTTAAGGTTGCTGAGATTCTGATAGTTCCTGTGTGGTTTCAAAACTTTTTCTCTAGATTGGGTCTTGCTTCACTTGAGGACAAGCAAAGATCTAAGTCTAGGGGAATTGATATTACTCGATTTTGATACCTTTTAGCTGGTATTTATACTTGCTATTTATCATCATTAGAGTATTTTCTATGTTTTTGGCATATTTTCATGATTCTAGGTATTTTGGACATTCTAGAACAAAAAGGAGGTTTTGTGCACAAAATGGATGCGATTTGACGAATGCAAAAGTAGAGTTTAGCAGAATAGCCAAAAGTTGATCAACATTCGGAGATGTTGCTATGAATGGAATGGGCTGATGTTATAACTAAAAATGGCCATGAGAGTTAGCTTTCATATGAAAGTGATTTGAGATCAATCCATTGAGGTAATCAAAAGTTATGAAGAATTTACTGATGACTGGCCAAGCTGTCTCGCAGAAGAAGCATGTGCATCATGTGATGGAGTAGATCGATCGATCTAGGATTGGATCACTCGATCCTAAAGGCTACCAAACTTACGCAAGTTTGGATCGATCGATCCATGTGCTCGAGATTTGTTGAAGATTGCCAAAAAGACGTTTCCGTCCTCAAGACTTATCATTAGTTTTCCTTATTAGGTTTTATTCTTTTTTGAACTCTATATAAGTTAGAAGCTTAGGTTTATTTTTAGAGACACAAAATACAATTCACAACACAATTCATTATTTTTCAGAGCTTTTCTGAGAGAGACGAATCCTGACATTTGTATTTGGAGAAGAATTATGAACTTTCTTATTATTTTTATTAAATCTATTTTTTATATGCTTTCTCTATTGATGGTTGTTATTTTCTTGGCTATATCTGAGTAGTCTCTTTGTTAGGTTTTAGGGATTTTCCCAGGGAAAACGGGTTTTGATTGTTAGGGTTTGATTTTAATAGATTTAATTTGTTAGGTTCTTAGTCTAGATTTCTTATCATTGCTTGAATTAGTTTGATCACCTAATTCATGATTTTAGGTTAATAAATAAAAAGGATTTGGTTTATTTTTATGTCCTAGTCTAGATGAATAAATATCTCTGCTTTCGAGAGTATTGTCTTTGAATGCTTATGAACATATCGAACCTGTAATCACTGCATGATTTAATTGTCTGATTTAGAGATCTAAGATTTCAGGAGAAGGTTAGTCTTTATTTCTAGAAATTCTATCATAAGGATCTAATACTTCGGGAGGAGATTAGTCTATTGTCGTTTTTTGAGTTCATAACTATTTTCATTGTTAATCTTGCTTGTCAACCTGAACCTCAAACCTAAATACTTGTGGAACTTCCCTATCGCCTAGCGTTTTATTTCATTGGTTTACAATCGCTTTACTTTTCAATCCTTTCAAAAACATTCCCTCTTTTATTTTATCTTAGGTAGAATCAATTTTTAACTGAGAGTCGTACTCTCATGTCTCTGTGGGATTCGACCCTTTACTATCTACAAGGATTTGTTCTCTGCAGTGCAGATTTAAGATTAAAACCTGAACCTATCAGCCGTCACCGGTGCCCACGCAAAAAGCTGCTTAAGAAAGAAGGAGGAGCATGTCATTGTATAAGCCGTGGTGAACTTTGGGGGAGGCGATTATGTTTCCGGCGAGGTTGAGACCGACCTAGAACCTTTGGTTCTTGAACCTAGGAGTGACGATGGTAGCTATCTCCTCATCACCTCTGCCAAATCTCAAACTCTTCAACTTTCGGCAAGTTAAATCTACTTTCAACTTGAGGTTTGTTGGTGTCAAAACCCCCTCAGCAGGATGTTACCTTAACTAGTTTCACTTTTCGGATAACATCTCAGCATGTACTAAGGTGCATGACAATTTACTAAGTTAAACTCTACCTAAGCGTGAAGAGTGAGCGGTCGAACACCCATGTCGTAGACGACCTGAGGAGAAGGTGAGCACGAACTGAGAAAACAAAGACTAAGTCATGACAATACCCCATCTCATGAGAAAATTCCAGGAGGCTACGCTTTACTCCAACCCCGTGCTCAGTCAAGATGCGAGAACGCTGCTCATATACCATAGAGACCCCGCCCAATGATAACCTTGAAGGAGAGCAATCCGACCAAAGGGATGACCAACCCAATGGCGAAACCGAGTAGCCGAGTCGCTCCCTGAGCCCTGAGACTTTGGAGGACGAGAGAGACAAAATCAACCTATCCGAAGAGTATGAGGGAGAATCAGATAAATACGAGGATGGCACCCGTACCCCACCTTCTTGTTCAGGCAAGCGACCTCAGCGATCGATTAGGGAGATCCAGGAGATGAAGGACTCCCTATAGGAGGCCGTCCGACAAATGAACTCCAAAGTTCACCAAGCCATAAGCTCGGCGCCAGAGCTGGATCGGTTGATGGAAGAAACACTCCGAAGCCCGTATGCCGCACACATAAAGAACGCTAGAGTGCGAAACCCTACAAAAATCAAAATTTCCTTTTACGAACGAAAGAAGGATCCCATCGCGTACATGACCGCCTTCAGAATCGCAGTCAGACGAGCGCAATTCGATGAACACAAAAAGGACACAGGGTATTGCCAGCTGTTCAATGAACATCTCCAGGGACCAGCACTCACATGGTTCTCCCGGCTTCCTGAAGGTTCAATAAATAGTTTGAACCAAATGAGCCAGATGTTCCTAAAACACTACTTAGTATACATCAAGAGGGACATCTCAGACGCATACATGTGGAGCATGACCCAAGGTCCAAATGAGCCCCTCCGAAAATTCATCAACAAGTTCAAAGAAATGATATCCCGAGGGGTGGTCACCGACAATGCCGTGATTTCCGCTCTCAAAAATGTGGTGCGGGGAAAGTCTGAATTTAGAAAAGACCTAATACTGAACCCACCAGCAATGATCGACGACGTACTCCATAGGGGAAAGGTGTTCGCACGAATAGAAGATGATTTAATCGAAATGCAGAAACGAACCAGAGAAAAAGGTCAAGTGACTCAGGTCGCTGCCCCAAGGAGAAACCCCCCAGCAGGCAATCAAACATTATTCGCAGGGAAGCCCAAGAACGGACCTTGGAATCAACGGAAAAGACCTGAAGAACAAGGGAGCGTCAAGAAACATTGCGAATACCATAACCAGAATGGGTATTCCACTGAAGAGTGAAGAAGCTTCAAGTTGTTCCTTTTCAGCAAGTACCAATCCGGAGAATTGGTGGAGCCTAGCAAAGCGAAAGCGGTTAATCCAAAGCAAGAGGCAGAGGACCAGACCGAAGAGGCCAACCCTCCGAAACGAGACCGAGAGAAACTACCTCAAATGGCGCCAACCCCACCATTCAAAAAGAGAATCAATATGATCATGGGAAATCACCAATTTGGCCTAAACTCGGTAACGACGATCAAAGCATATGGGCGCAGGGCGGCATCGTGCGAGAAATGGAAAATCAAGCCCCAAGAGACAGGAGAACCTATAACTTTAGATGAAATGGACACAGTAGGACTTAGCATCCCTCATGTTGACACACTAGTCATCAAACTAATCTTAGAGGAGTATGAGATCTCAAGAATACTCATAGATACGGAGAGCTCGGTAGATTTGATCTTCAAAGAGACCTTGACGAAAATGAACATAGACCTTTCGCAAATTGAGGAACCATCTGTGATGTTGATCGGTTTCACCAGCTAGATATCCATGACGATCAGAATATCAAACTACTAATGCACGCAGCTGAGGTATCGAGGATGATCAAATTCATAGTGATTGACAAACCAGCAATATACAACGCAATCCTGGGAAAACCGTGGATAAACGCAATAAAGGATGTCCCCTCTACATACCACCAATGCGTAAAATTCTCCACTAAGAAAGGGATCAAAATGATCAAAGGGAGCCAAAGATCAATCCGAGCTTGCTACCTAAGCGAACTCAAACTTTGAGAAAAGGCCTTATAGCAATTACAAATTAGGGAGCCCGCCCCGCCTGGGGAGCCAACATACGAGGAACCCAAACTAGAAGAAGTGACGCAGTACTGTATATACCCGAGATACCCAGCGTGTTACATCAGCATAGGATCAAAACTCCAAAAAGATTTGAAAGAGGAACTAATCATTTTCCTCGAAGAAATTAAACAGACCTTCGCATGGAACATGACAGATATGCCAGGAATAAGCTTGGACATTATGTATCACGAGCTAAATGCCGACCCAATTTACAAGCCGGTTAAACAGAAAAAACGCAAGCTAGGAGTCGAGTGGGCTCAGGCAGTCAGAGACGAGGTGGAAAAGTTGTTGGGTGTAGGCTCAATCACCAATGTGAAATATTCAGAGTGGCTGGCAAACCCCATAGTGGTAAAGAAAAAGAACGGAAAATGGAGAGTATGCATAGACTTCACCAATCTGAACAAAGCGTTTCCCAAGGAACGTTTCCCATTGCCAAACATAGATCAGCTCGTCGAAGCCACAACTGGTTACAAGCTGCTCTCGTTTATGGAAGCCTTCTCGGGCTACAACCAGATACTCATGCATCCAGACGACAGGGAAAACACCGCTTTCACTATGGACAGAGGCATTTATTGTTACAAAGTAATGCTTTTCGGCTTGAAAAACGTAGGCGGAACCTACCAACTCTTAGTCAACAAAATATTCTTGGAACAACTAGGGAAAATGATGGAAGTCTATATAGACGACATGCTTGTCAAATCCTCTGACAAGGACAATCACGTGGGCGATATGCACACCTGTTCCCAAATACTAAACACATACGAAATGAAGCTGAACCCCGCTAAGTGCATGTTTGCAGTAACCTCGGGTGAATTCCTCGGCTACCTAGTGACCAAGAGGGCGATCAAATCCAACCCAGAGCAAATCAACGCCTTTTTAAGGATGCCGTCACCCAAAAACACAAGAGAATTACAAAGACTGACCAGGCGCATAGGCGCCCTGACTAGGTTCATATCTAAATCCACAGACAAATGCCTTCCATTCTATAACCTCCGGAAGGGGAACAAGAAGTTCATCTGGAACGAAGAATGCGAGTCAGCATTCAAAGAATTAAAAACCTACCTGATGACACCACTGGTCCTTTCGAAGCTGCAGGAGGGAGAGACTCTATACCTTTACATCGTGGTGTCATGTCATGCAATCGGCTCAGTTCTTGTATGCAAGGAGCTAGGCGGCTAGAGGCCAATCTTCTATCTTAGCAAAATCCTAGACAATTTCGAGACCAGATACCCGACAATAGAGAAATTGGCCCTAGCTGTGGTGCACTCAGCAAGAAAATTACGATCCTATCTGCAATCGCACTCGATTTTTCACTACAAGAAATATGACTATCGATAGCGTCCCATGGATAGCGTTTATTTGAGACGTAAAATATTACTCACCAATTAAAGACGTTTTACATACGATTTTGTGACTAATTATTTTCTGTCACAATTTCTTTGTTATTTCGTCACTATATTGTAACCTCATCACTAAAAGTAGTCACGATAATCTAAATGTAACAAGTGTGACTTTAGTTTGATGAAATGTATAGTAATAAATTAGTGACGTAATGATAACAAACATGTATATATAACACTGAAAAAATCACAAATCATTAATATAATTAAATTTTATTTTAGTATATACATATATAGATATAACACATAAATATGATTAAAAACGCAATACTTATTAAAATAATATTGATTTTATTTGTATTATGTTTTTTTCTTTAAAAACCCTCACTGATCCCAAATCGAGTCGACAACTCAAATCGGAAGAAAATTTTAGGAACCCATTTCAAGCACCAACACAATGTAGTCGAGTGTCGATTCTTCAAATGAAGGTCCATCGTGGCAGATTTTGGAAACAAGCTTGAAGAAATAGGTAAAAGAAAGTTCAAGTCAAAACTCGAGCCAGAAAACTAGAAAATTGTGATTGATTTAAAGCTAAAATACTCCGGTATCATAAGTCTCGTGTAAGAGGATCGAAGAAACGAGGTTTCTTGTGTCTTATCAAACCCACATAAGAAAACGGCTCTTCACAAACCTATGAAGCAAGGTAATTGATTTCAAATCCTTGATCATAGTCAATCATAGTCTATGGTGTAACGATGTTGATAATAATTAGATTTAAGCTAGGTGGGAAGAAACTAGCTATGTATGGAATCATGGTGGGATACTGTGTGTGAAGACGGCCGTAGGGTTTACATATTGGGTTTACTAGAAATAAATTTTATGTTCAGGAAATCTCATGAGGTGTTGAGTTTATTAGTTGAATTGAGATTTTTAGTTGAATTGAGATTATTAGTTGATTTGAGTGTTCATAACTGGCTGTTGAAGAAGATTGATTCCAAATTTATGATATTAAAAACACAACGAATAAAGAACACGTCTTTTTTGTGGTACAAGATGTTACTGCGATTGATATAACAAAGGCTTGGTATCGATTGGTTTTCCTTGTTGTTGATGGTATTGGTGATTAAACGACTGACGCTATTAGATATGGTAGCAATGAAATCATTGGTATAATTTTTCTAAGGATAGTGGGCATTAGATTACATGTGATTTGGAACCAAAGTAATGATGGAAGAGAAGTATTAACGATAATGTTAGTTAAATCTTCTATTAATTAGTTTAAGCATGCTCAGCATCACGAGCTTAATACAAAAATCAATATTCTTCTTTTGAGGGCTGGTAGCGTAGTTAATTGAGATGGTTGTGTTCATCAACCTAGAAGACAAGGGTTGTTTTTTGGAGGCAAGCGTCCTGTTCTTGCTAGGTACTTTCTCCTCATTCCCGTAATTTTATCTGACATATTCTACTGAAGTTTCCTACTTCTCTCGATATCCCTTGATCATCTTTTGTTGTGTCAGTGTGATTGTAGAGGCTCTAAAAGTAGACAGTTTGCAAAAGCTTTGCTTGTCTTTGGAACCTATTTTCCGCAAAGTTGTAAGTTACACTGGTTTAATTGTTGTAACTCAATCTTTTCCTACTTCTTTTTCTTGACAGTAGTTTATTTGTTCGCAATGGACATGGATTCACACTTAAGAGTTTTATGTTATAAGAATTTACTTAAAAATTAGCTATCTTTTATTATAACCTTAATGCTAGATTTTTGCTGAGCATGTCAGTGTGGAAGTGAAACATGCTATGGTGAAACTAGGCCCTGCTAGGCTTACTGGGAGTTAAACTTGAATTAGTCTATAGTATCTTAATGGACTTAGATGTTGTGACATGCTTCTTCAATGTTAGATAACAACTTCCTAAGGTTTATTATTACTTTGCAGTTCAGTGTCTTCTTCTCTAGATGGCTGGAACTTATGGTTGCAGTTCAGGTCTAGGTTATCTCTCCTCTTATTCACAGGATGAAGACACTGGGTGTGTCGTGGTATATGGTCTGAAGGCTTCAACAAAGCTTGAAGTTGTGGTGCTTGATGGTGACTTTAGTAGTGAAGATGATGAAGACTGGACTCAAGAAGAATTTGAAAGCCATTTCTTAAAAGAGTGTCAAGGAAAGAGATCTTTTCTTACTAGAGACATATATGCATCTCTGAAGGAAGAAGTTGGAACATTGAGCGAGCTAGTTTGACGAATAATCAAGTTGCATTTTGATACGCTCTTGGATCAACTCTTATAAAGGCTCAACCAACAACAACAACACAACTTGACAATAAGGTGTCTCGGACTTGATTTAGGCTTCGGACAGCCTTGATATTTATCTCGTGCAAGCCTTGTGTGCTAAGTAAGGTCCGATGGTCTTGTGGGATTGGGTTTCGGACAAAGCGACCTGGTTTTAAGATGGAACAGACTTGAGACACGGCTAGGAATGCTTGAAGGTCTTGGATGGTATGCGGTTTGATGGCTGAGGCCGAGACTTATGGTAGTCTATGCCGATTTGAATGATGATGAAATTGTGATGATTGTGAGATGATTAAGAACAGTATTTAAAGGAGAAACCTGATTGTTTTATGAGATAAACAATCAAGAAAGTGCAGGCTTTTTGGATCTCTTACAGATGTAGATTTCCGGGATTCTAAATCCAATGAGCAAGAGGAATTCAACAATTGTTCTTAAACAATCCTTAAAAGTTTTCGACATAAATCTTGCGAAGAAAAGAGAGAGGGTTTCGAAACTTATTTATAGGCACATGAGCCTAGGGATTTTTCTAACATATCCCATTCCTTAAAGGAAAATAAAAAGAAATAAACTAAAAGGAAATGGAAAGCAGCTTCTAAAAGATAAGCCTTGGAAGGTAAGTTACTAAGCCTTGGAAGGTAAGTTTCATCTTCTAGAAGACTTTATTAATCTCGCCAAGTATTATAAAATACTTATGCCAGATTCTTCTCAGAAAGCTTTTAACGAAGTGGATAACGTGCCTCGTTAAAACCTTAGCGATTGATCAAAAACACAATGCGGTAAAAAGCGATCATCTCGACTAAGGACAAAAGAGTACCGAAATTACCCACTTACCTGACTGATCAGAGATCTGGTTCTTCTGGAATGTCAAACCTGAACAGCTGATAGATGTTGCAAGCTTGATCTTCTATCTCTGAATGTTGCATCACGTGGGCCTGATTCGCCAGCTCTCTTGCCTTTGATCTCGTGATCCTCCCTTCAGGTTCAAGCTGCTCCGGTTCAAGCTCCGGTTCAGGTTCTGGTTCATCTTTGCTCACATCATCCTCCCCTTCTTGAAAACGATTTGACCTCAAATCGGAATATGCAATATAAGGAATTACATCAGAAACATTGAATGAACTAGAGGTTTGATACTTCTCTTTTAGGTCGAGGTTGTATGCATCGTCGTTGATCTTCTGAATGACTTCAAAGGGTCCATCAACTCGCGGCTTCAGCTTGGATTTCCTTTCTTCCGGGAATATGTCCTTCCACAGGTGAAGCCACACCAAATCGCCAACTTCATATAGCATCTTCTTTCGTCCTTTGTTAGCATGTCTTTGATATTGCTGCGTCTTCTTCTCTTTATTGTTCCTAGCTTGCTCATGTAACTTCTGAATCTGCTCTGCTTTCCTTTTACCATCAATATTGCAACGTTCTTTCTCAGGCAAAGGAATCAAGTCTAGAGGGGAATTGGGATTAAAGCCATAAACAATCTCAAAAGGAGAAAACAGAGTTGAAGAATGCTTAGCGTGATTATAAGAAAATTCCATGTGGGGTAAGCAGTCTTCCCACGACTTTATGTTGCTCTTGATCTTGGCTCTTAAGAGCGTTGATAAGCATCTGTTGACAACTTCGGTTTGTCCATCAGTTTGGGGATGACAGGTTGTAGAGAATGAAAGCTTCGTTCCTAATTTTGCCCAAAGGGTCCGCCAAAAATGACTCAGAAACTTCGTGTCTCGGTCTGAGACTATAGTTTGAGTCATTCCATGCAACCTTACAACTTCCCTGAAAAATAGATTAGCTACACTCACAACATCATCGGTTTTTTGGCTAGCTATGAAGTGTGCCATCTTACTGAACCTGTCAACAACAACAAAGACCAAATATCGACCATTTCTGGTCCGAGGTAAACCAAGTAAAAAATACATTGATATATCAGTCCAAGGTTGAGAAGGAATAGGAAGAGGAGTATATAACCCGGTATTATGCATTCTGCTTTTTGCTAGCTTGCAGGTTGCACATCTTTCGCAGATCTTCTCAACATCTCTTCTCATATTCGGCCAATAGAACTTACTTTGCAATCCGAGAAGTGTCTTGGTGACTCCAAAGTGACCAGCTAGACCTCCAGAGTGAGCTTCGCTCACTAGTAATTCTCGGATTGAGCTTTGAGGAATGCACAATCGGTTTCTATAGAATAGATAACCTGTTTACATATAAAACTTCTCAAAAGAAAACTTAGAGCACTTGACATAAACATCTTTAAAATATGGATCAGCCTCATATAAATCAGTGATATTTTCGAATCCTATGAATTTAGATGTCAAAGTAGATAGAAGAGTGTACCCCCGAGATAATGCATCTGCAACTACATTGTCCTTACCTTTTTTGTACTTGATGACATATGGGAATGTCTCAATGAATTCTATCCATCTTCCATGTCTCTTATTCAACTTCTGCTGCCCTTTGAGATGCTTTAAGGACTCATGATCAGTGTGGATGACAAACTCCTTTGGCCATAGATAGTGCTGCCACACTTGTAGAGCTCTCACTAAGGCATAAAGTTCTTTGTCGTAAGTTGGATAGTTCATTGTAGAACCTCCTAACTTCTCACTGAAGAATGCTACAAGCTTCTTATCTTGAGTTAAAAAAGCACCTATTCCTACACTAGAAGCATCACATTCAATCTCAAACGTTTTCAGAAAATCAGGTAATACAAGAACAGGTGAATTGATAAGCTTCTCTTTTAAAGCCTGAAAGGCTAGTTCTTGTTATTCCTCCCACTTAAACCCGACATCCTTCTTGATAATTTTGGTAAAAGGGGCTGCCATTGTACTAAAATCCCGAACAAATCTTCGATAAAATCCAGCTAGTCCATGGAAGCTGTGGACTTCTCTGATGTTGGTTGGGCTCTGTCGCTGAACTATTTCACTCTAACTCATTAGAGAAGATAAGAAACACTCCAAACTTCAATCTGTAAGCGGAGTTGGAGAGGTTGAGAAAAGAAAAAGAATACACTGATGTGGAATTCAGGCACACTCACTGCTACAAAGTAGACTACAAAGCATCCAGTGTTAGATTTTTAGGTTAAACGCATTTAGATATTCGTTTTTTGTTTTAAAACGGTTTATATTTAATATTTCGTTCTTTTTGGTTTTTTTTTGCTGGTAAGATTTATTTTTTATGTTTATGATTTTTAGTTTTTTTAAGTAATTCATGTTTAGTTGTTTTTTTTTATTATAAGTAACTTTCTACATATATATATATATATATATATATTTATTTATTTTGTTAACAGTATTATAAGTCAAGTAATCAGTTGCACAATTTACATAGATTCTAATTAAAAATAATATTAACATAAAAAATTAGTAGCAAACATAATTATATTTAAACTATATAGAATTTGGAACTTAATAGTTTACAAAAATAGTTTATTAGTTTAAACAAAACAACATAAACAAAAAAATATAAGAAAAGTAAACATTCATCAGCTAATAACAATAAACAACAACAAAGAAAAAAACAACACAGAAAAAATCAAATGACAAAACGACCACCAACGATCATCTCCTCAAACACGCAAATTTCATCTCCATCTTCCATCATTACCTGTAAATAAAAATATTATTATTTTATTTATAGTTAAACTTAATATTATATTAATTAAAGGTTAATAGTACAAACCGAATGAGGAGTTAAATCTGGTGATAGACGCTGGCCATGATAAATAAATCGAACAGAGCCCCTTTGACCGAAAAAGAAAAAGAATACACCGATGTGGAATTCAGGCACACTCACTGCTACAAAGTAGACTACAAAGCATCCAGTGTTAGATTTTTAGGTTAAACGCATTTAAATATTCGTTTTTTTGTTTTAAAACGGTTTATATTTAGTATTTCGTTCTTTTTGGTTTTTTTTTGCTGGTAAGATTTATTTTTTATGTTTATGATTTTTAGTTTTTTTTAAGTAATTCATGTTTAGTTGTTTTCTTTATTATAAGTAACTTTCTACATATATATATATATATATATATATATTTATTTTGTTAACAGTATTATAAGTCAAGTTATCAGTTGCACAATTTACATAGATTCTAATTAAAAATAATATTAACATAAAAAATTAGTAACAAACATAATTATATTTAAACTATATAGAATTTGGAACTTAATAGTTTACAAAAATAGTTTATTAGTTTAAACAAAACAACATACACAAAAATTTATAAGAAAAAGTAAACATTCATCAACTAATAACAATTAACAACAACAAAGAAAACAAACAACACAAAAAAAATCAAATGACAAAACGACCACCACCGATCATCTCATCAAACACGCAAATTTCATGTCCATCTTCCATCATTACCTGTAAATAAAAATATTATTTTTTATTTATAGTTAAACTTAATATTTTATTAATTAAAGGTTAAGAGTACAAACCGAATGAGGAGTTAAATCTGGTGATAGACGCTGGCCATGATAAATAAATCGAACAGAGCCATATTGTATGTTTTTATGTTTGCAATACCCAAGAATCAATTTATTGATTCTTGTATAAACATTGATGTTAAATTTATATTCGATCCCTGGTTTATGTATGTAATCAACATTTCAAAAATAAAATTAAAAATGTATATTAGAGGTTAAAATGTTTAATTTTTTTTCTTCATGAAATCGAATAAAATTAACATGTTGGTCCACAAGCTTTATAATCACCCTATTAACCTGATTGGTTTCAGAAGGTGGAGATCTCGTAGAAACACACGATTCTGCAGTAGTAGTCGATGAATTCATAGAGAGAGTGAGAGAGAGAGAGAGAGAGAGAGANAGAGAGAGAGAGAGAGAGAGAGAGAGAGAGAGAGAGAGAGAGAGAGAGATAATGATATTGCTTGATATGTTTGAGAGATAGAGAGACACACAATAATTTATAGAAAAAGAAAAAAACATGTCATTTATGGAAAAACCATAACTTTATCTCTATTTTCCAAATTTCGAGAGCCATTAAAATAAACTATAATAATACCTACTAGACTACGTATTAGGTTACCATAATGATACTTTTGAATATATTGCATATTTGACAGATCTGAACATGTACTTAATGCGATATTTTTATAATATATTAAAATGTTTCTATAAATTATTTAACAATCAATCTTTCATCTAAATCTATTTTGTGATAAGTTAAAAAAAAATTATTTTGTGCCTAATATCAACAATGGGTTCA
>OVBE01002914.1:0-28770 GCA_900406425.1 Iberis pinnata | reverse complement strand
TGTAGACCCGTATCCGTGGATTATGTGGTTTATTTGGAAGGCAAGGAACGAGAAGCTATTTAGAGGAATAAGACCCTTTAGAAACTGTTCGACACGCAGAATCTGAATGCAAAGCTTGGCATCAAGCAAATAAGAAATCGNATCAAGCAAATAAGAAGCCAGAAAGAATGGTGATAGTACAACATGAACAGGATATTATCTCTGAGAGATGCTTAATAGATGGATCATGGACACAAAAATACACTCTTTAGTGGTTGTGGCTGGACGTGGATAAATTTCAATGGAGAGACTCAGTTGATGGGAGCAAAGAACCAACACCAACGGCTTTCACCCCTGCATTCGGAAGTAGAGGCTCTAACTTGGGCAATGGAATGTATGTTACAGCTATCGAACTTCCAAGTATTTGGGACGGATAGTAAGGAATTGATTTCTATGTTGCAAGATCCGGAAGCGTGGCCAGGTTTCTCTACAGAACTTAAGGAGATCAAGAAATTGAGAGAGAAATTTCCTTGTTTTTTTCTTTAATGTATGTCCCTAGAGGGAAAAATGTAATGTCTGATACGTTAGCTAAGTTAGCACGCTCCTTCCATAGGTCTTTGTACTACATTGGTTGTTCTGTTCCGGTCTGGTTCACCAGACCACCTCAAGTTTGAGTAATAGAATGACCGTTTTGAGGAAGAAAAAAAACGATAAATTATAATTAATGGAACATTTTCAACAAGAATAGTTCACTAATTGTATGTGTATTATATATTTATTATGTAGAAAATTTTAATTAATATTTATGATTGAATACTTTTCCATTATTATATCATGTTAATGATATATTTCCACTTTCTCGTGATAAAAAAAATAAACACATAAACTTAATTAATTTAACACATTACAATAACAAAAATTAAAAGGTTTCAACATTTATCTTTCAAGCATGCATAATAACCTTTATTTTTTTTATCCTCTCACGAACTTGGTCCCTATCAAATCAGCAGCAGCTCGAGCCAAGTTCTTCTTACCATTTTCTAACTCACGTGATAAGTACAAATCAACTCTTTCTAATACAATACCATACTTAATCAAATATTGCAACATTAGTACTTTTGTAAATCCTCCACTAAAATCTTTAACTTCCACGATTTTTAAAGTTGATTTCAAACACTTGTGTGTTATCTTCTTATTTCAATAATTCTCCAAATCAACTTGAAAACATGTAGCTATAGTTGGTCTTTGAGAAACCATAACAAATGTCATAGTTTCTAATTATGCGCAACTATTGATCATGCATCTAATACCAACAAACTCGCTTGCTTGTAACGTTGTCTTTACAATAAGATTTTTTTTCCATTGGTGCTTGCAAACAGATCAGATCGTTGCTTTCTTGAATCATCTGAATGAGAAATGGACATACTGTCAACTTCTTAGAATATGACATACCGTAGAGCATACTACATAGATATGTTCCTGTCGAATTATCATATTTCGTCTCTTTTTCGAAATCCAGATATGCTTCTTTCATCATTTCATTCGCCTCCATAAATTGAAAGTAGTGAAACTTTCCTATGTACTTGAGATTTGGAATATTAGCCACGTTCAGTGTAGTATACTTCATAGTAAATTCGCAATTCTCAAATACCAAATGAGTTAGTCGGTTATTGAATCCGGTAATCATCTCAAGACCAATGTTCCAGCAATTCTTAATGGTCAACAACATTAAAAGAGGAGATCTTGATAGCAAAGACATGATGTTCTTGATATTCATCGAATCAAAATATATATATTTTATCGAATTTGAAATACAGAACCTTGCTGGATCAAACCCACAACCTAACAGCTCTAATGATTCAAGTGATTTTAAATTATAAAAACTTGCTGGTAACTGAACATGTTTTCTTCTATTACTCCTTTGGTAATTTCTGAAAAATTAAGAATCAGATTTCGTACTTGTTTAGAAATCGCGAACTCGATCAATAGCTTGATATCTGGTTCAAAACCAACCGGATTAGAGAAACAAAACTCGAATTTTTTTATGTATTTCCCAAAGGATCTCGAAATGCAGTCAACTATATATTGAATAAATGAAACCCTAGAGACCATTATGGTTTCTTCGTTGTCTGAAACCGAAAATCTCCCGACATGTGATTCTTTGAAAGAGATATTGGTCGTTTCATAACATAAATTTTTCCAGCGTTTAGATAGAACATGTGTCTTTACAACATCTTTAAATGGTAAAAAAAAATTATTATTATTACCAGAAGATGATCCAATAAACTTGATAACGCATCTTGTGTTCTTCTTGAATCCATTGTTTGAATTTGACACAATATAGATTTAGTTAGAAGATTGTTTGTGTATAGTACTTCTTTTAACTGTTTAAAATTGTTTTGCGAATATCGTAATAAATACACTTACAGATATTATAAATCTTTTTTGTTATTAATATTAAAATATAAATTTTAGTATATGTCAAATATGCATTATATTCAAGGTTATCATTATGGTAACCTAATATGTAGTCTGCTAGGTTTTATTATTGCTTCTAATACTTTAATTTATTGTTCTTGGAACTATAAAAATATCTCGATACACTGCCATGGATAAATTTTTATTAATTTAAAAAATTTAATGGTACTCGGTTTATGAAAAAACAAAAAATAAACGCTGAAAAATAACAACAGATAAAAAGATAACGTAAGTAAAACTTAATTTTGGTTTAGAGTTCTTCGTTATTGGTGCGCTTCGGTTCATGAATGGAAATCCAATTGTATCCCAATTGATCTTTTTCACTCTCACTGTTCTTAAAATATGTTGATTTGCTTCCCTTTTCTCTGCATGTATATTCCACTTAGTGATAATATCAAACTCATTATCTTCCATTACTTTATACAATAAAGATAGTTTGGCTTCGCATTTTGCTATTTTTATCTTGTGCACCATGTACGGTTTATATTTTAAATGATACTATTTCATCAATAACATATGCTCTTTGTATTGATATTCCACTTCCTCCTTCGCCAGATCTGCGGCGATTTTTATTCTTGCTTCTTATGAAATATGTTATGGGATCATGGGAGATTTTCTCTTTTGGATATTTTTTTCGTCCATCTTACATGAAAAATCATCAAACATACAGTTAAATGTTAGTAACATATATATATATATATATATATTAATTATAGTTTACATATAAACAAAGCATGATAAACCTTCGATGTTGTTGGAGACTCTTTCGGGGAAATTGTTTAGATTTCTATCGTGGTGTGGAGATTTATAATGATGGGAGATGTGTTTAGATAAATATCTTTGTGACTTTACGGTTACTCGCGATCACTGAATTTATGTTACCGGAATGTTATTATAAATAATTATGAACGTATATAATTTACGGTTACTCGCGATCACTGAATTTATGTTACCAGGCCGTTATTATAAATAATTATGAACGTATATAACTTTTCTAATATTATACTTTTAAAAATATAGTTATGAACTTATATGACTTTTCTAATATTATACTTTTTATATATTATTTAATATGTAAATATATTTTTGTGATATTAATTATTAGCGTGTACATGTGTCATTAAATTTTTAGTTTAAAAGTAACATTTGTTGGATTATTAACTATTTATGTATATTCCTTTGCTTATAATTTTGGTCTTTTAATGATGATTTATACGAACCTTTATATGATCCTTCGTTGATATTATTGTTAAAATGCTTATTTGTATAATTTTCTACCTAGCTAGATAGGTAATGAAAAAAAGTTCATTAATATAAATATTTTTTAAAAACCGGTTTATAACCAGTTCATATCTGACTAAAAAACATTTTATCATAAAAAAGAGAAAACATCATAATTAACATTAAATATATATATATATATATATATATATATATATAGCTCTTGGTTCTTGGTTCTTCAAGGTACAGCCTCAATTCATAAACGAAAAATCTCGTCTTTTTCCAATTTACTTCTGGGACTTTCACTATGGTCAGAGACTGTTCGGTGATCTTCTTTTTCTCTTCGTGGGAATTCCGTTCGGTCATGGGATCAAACTTATTGTCTCCCATTATTTTAAACAGGAGATTTAGTTTGGCATCCCTCTTTGCGATCTTCATCTTGTACCACATGGCCCTTTCGTACTGAGTCTGGTACTCTTTGATCAGCAGCATTCCGGCTTTGTATCGATTTTCCACTTCTTTTCTCGCCTTCTTGACTGCGATGTTGATTCGTGCTTCCGCTGCCAGTTTTTCTTCCGTCATAGGAGCTTTTAACTTTTGCTCTTCTCATTTATCCATTTTCCCTCAAAACAATCATAAAACGTAAACATATATAAATATTAGTATATTATAATTTGTGGAATTGATACAAAATAAAAACATAAAACCTATAAGTAATCAACACAATACACGACGATAGTTTCTAAACATGATCCAAAATCGAAACAGTTTAGTTAAACCTTCGGAGACTTTGATTCTTGAATCAGATTTTCTCTTCTGAATGTAGGTGTTTGTGATATTTTGTTTCGTCCAGTTCCTTGGTATATATAGAGAAACCCGACTCTAGGATTTCCTTCTACAAAAAAAGACTTTAGGATTTCTACACAATGCGAGAATCGAAGTTAGTAGTCGGTTATCGAGTATATTAAGCAGTTATTATTATTAATTATGCTTCAAAAAGTCTTACCTTAAATGTCTTATCGTATTCTTATTTCACATCTTTCTTTAAATATTGCACTATTAATTAAATATTAAACATATTGTCGTATTAAATATATATATACATATATATATATATATATATATATATATCTTGTATATTAAATATTTTTTTACTAATTTATTAAAATATGTTATTTTTTGAAAACATGTCAAATCAAAAAAATATATTCAAATAAGTAATTATGATAACCCAACTAAAATTATAATAGGTGTAATCATAACATATATTTATATTTATGCTAATTGTGATAATTATTTGTAGTCAGTTATCAAGGATAATAAGCAGTTATTATTAATAATTACGCTTCAAAAAGTCTTATTTTAAATGTCTTATCATATTCTTATTTCACATATTATGCTTCGAAAAGTCTTATTTCAAATGTCTTATTGGATTCTTATTTCACATATTTCTATAAATATTGAACTATTAATTAAATATTAAACATATTGTCGTATTAAATATATATATATATATATCTTTTATATTAAATATTTTTAACTAATTTACTAAAATATGTTATTTTCTGAAAACGTTTCAAATCGAAAAATATATATTCAAATAAGTAGTTATGATAACCTAACTAATATTCTAATAGATGTAATCATGACATTTATTTATATTTATGCTAATTTTGATAATTATCTATGAAAACAAAATAAATAAAAAAGGTAATAGTTATCAATAACTTTTTAAATTGTATGGTAAATCATCTAGATTTATATATAACTATTTGATTATTTTTTCAATATTTATCTGCTGCTACAATAAGTTATAATAATAATTATTTTTGATATTTATCTTTTGCTACAATAAGTTATAAAAAGTATACAATATATCATATGTTATATAATAATTTGTTAAGATATTACAGATTATAATAAGAATGAGCCTTTTTTTCTTTGTCAACAGAACGAGCCTTAGTTAACATTTATATATTTAACCCATATCAAAATAGTGCATAAGTTTATTTTAAATAATAACTATAACTATAAATATTTGAAATTAATGTTGTATAATATTAATTAACTTTTATCAAACATTTAACACATACATAATGAAATTATATAAATACTTTTTTATATAATTTTAATTTTGTTAATACCCGCGTAAGCGTGTGAACCACTTAAGTTAATTTTGATATTTTTACTGTTAAATTGCCAAATAAAATTAATCTATACGATAAAATTTAGAATATTTTATTAATAAATTATCATTTTTTCAAACAACAACTAAAAAAAAGGATTTGATAGAACCAGCAAAAAAGAGAGTTAGAGACGGATGATATGGTAGATAATAGGGAAATGGGGAACGAGAAATTGGAAGAGATAATAAGAGATAAACTCGTTGAGATAGGCATAACGAGAGAGAGAGAATGAGAAAAGAAGGGAGAGAGAAAGATAGGAGATGAAGAGTTTAACTTAGCGTTAAATATGAATTTTTTTTTTTTGATGAAATGTTAAATTTATTAATCAAAACATGAAACGTTCATATGTACAAAAGAATAAAAGAAATGGTTGTGCAAGCTAGAAGCTACGAAACTTTAGGTGTGTGATGTGTTTGAGTGGTGCCTCATTAAAACCTGATACTAGAAAACCCAATGGGACAAAACTAGCATCAGGAAAAAGAGTACAAACCACCAAACACCACCTAAAAAATCATCAAGAAAGATAAAACAGCTCAAAAGTATGAGAGGAATGCTCAATGAGACGAGCAGAACGGTTGGTAAACCGGCGTCTAGCAGTTTGGTGCGTGATAAGTTTTCCATCGATGCAAGAGGGGGTGATTCGGATGAGACGGCCCATAATGTAGGCTGGTGAGTCGATCCGTGATCGTCGAGATGATGAGGTACCGAAGCTGTGCATGCCCTTGAGAGGTGGATCCGTGCTGGCGATTGTTGCGCTCACGCCAAATATGATAAATGGTGGCTTGGAAACTCAACCTTATTAAGGCTAAGTCATTAGTGTTGAGTGAGTGGTGTCGGAGACTAGTGAGTGTGCGATGCCAGCTAGGAGACAGTTGTGCACGGAGAATGGGCCGAGTGATGTCGGACCAAAGAGTGAACGAGTAGGGGCAGGCAAAGAACAGAAGATCCCGCGTCTCATCCGGTTCTCCACAGAGCAGGCAGGGCTGATGGATTCCCCAGCTGCGCATGCGATGCCCTGTTTGCAAACTGTCAAGCACAGCAAGCCAGGAGATGAAAGTATACCGAGGAATGGCTTGGGGAAACCATATAGTTCGAGACCAAGATTGGGAAGGGTAGTGATGACTTAGCTACTGCCACGTTCGTGCGGACGAGAAACATGGTTTGTATTGATTCGGTCCATGCTTCCAAAGAGCCAAATCCGGTCATGCGTGCACTTCGGGTGGAGGAAGGCTTAAGATATGAGCATGTATTGGGCGCAGTGATTGGTCACGTGGGTAACGGATACGCCATACGTTTGAAACCGCTGCATTTTCCACCATTGCACGCCTTGGAATACCCAACTCGCGGATCCCGCGGTCACCTGCAAGTGCAAAAAGAGAGCCAAGAGATGTCCAATCTTCAAACCAAAAAGAGGAACGATTACCATCCCTAATTTCCCACCGGAAGAATTGAGCAGCTATTGGACGGCATTGGAGCAGTTTACGCCAGATCCAAGAACTCTGAGATGTTATCGGAGCTTCCCAGAACGTAGAGCGGCGGAGAAGGTGCCGGTTAATCCAGGTGGCCCAGATGGAAGGTGTACCTGAGAGCAAACGCCAAATAATAGAAAGGCTATAGATAAGATTGGTATCAACAAACCTACGAATGCCCAGCCCTCCTTCACTCGTCGGTCTACAGACATCATCCCACGCGAGCTTAGACATATGTTGCTTTGTCGGTGAGCCCGGCCACAAGAAGTTGCTACACAGCGTATTTATCTCTTTTATACAGCTTTTCGGTAGGCGGAAAGCGGACTGCCAGAAATTGACCGTACTAGTAACAACCGAGTTGATAAGCTGGAGACGACCAGCGTAAGAAAGGAGCTTAGTGGCCCAGGTTGTCATCTTGAGCCGTATGCGGTCCAGTAAGGGCGCGTAGTCAGCCCGAGAGAGCTTCTTGGTTGTGAGAGGGAGTCCCAGGTACCGAACCGATAACTCCTCCAATCGAAGACCTAAAGCTGTAATGGAACTCAGTAAGCCGTTAGACGGGTTAGCTGTAGTAAAAATGGATGACTTGGAAACATTTACTCGCAGACCCGAGGCGTTGCCAAAAACGTCCATAACCTGTAGAATGCCCAATAACGAGGAGGAAGTACCATCTGTAAAAACTAGTATATCATCAGCAAAACAAAGATGGATAAGATGTGTATCTTTACACCGAGGGTGGAACCCGAAATTGCTAGCGCCAGCCGCTGCATTGAGGAGTTAAGATAACACATTGGTCACAATGACGTAGAGGTATGGGGAGAGGGCACAACCCTGCCGAATTCCTGGAGTGCTAGGAAAGTAACCCGCCGGCTCACCGTTGACCGAGATGGAAAAGGTGGTGGTGGAGATACACAAGTAGATCCAATGAATGAAGCACGCAGGTAGTCGCATAGCCTGCAAAACAGCCACAATAAAATGTCAGTCAATAGTATCAAATGCTTTAGAGATATCTAGTTTTAAGGTACACTGTGACGATATCGAGGGTCGATGGTAGTCCTTGACAAGCTCCGTGGCTAGCATCACATTCTCCAAGAGAAGCCGTCCTTGAATGAAGACACTCTGATTGGGCTCGATAGCATCAGGAAGAATTAGCTTGAGACGATTGGCTAGAATTTTATATATGACTTTGTAGATGACGTTGTTAAATATGAAATTTAATATATTTGTGCATGCATAATATGGATTAACTATATACATGAAGTTTAACGGTCTTTAATAAGTTGACAAAAAAATTCATAGATATATACATCTATATTTAATTAATTAATTAATTAATTTCACATTTTTGTATATTAATTACGATGAATAAATTATATTCAATTAATTTATATTATAATTACTTCTCTGTATTTCCACCATTTTATATATACTAATCTAACAATAATAGTATCATACAAAAATGTATTTTAAAATGAAAATAATTTCTAAAATCAAAATATTAAATCCCTATTAAATAAGTACATAATCTTGTTAAAATATCATGTATTTTGTATTTCGTATTTTATTATCTGTAAATATAATATGAATTAAACACATAAAACTAATTATAAATTATGCTCGCACAAGGTACGGGCACACACCTAGTTAAAAAGTAAACACAAATCAATATCTTTGAAGAACACATAATTATAAAACAAGAATAGATATTGAAACAAGGGTTCATAGAAACTTCTCTCAAATACAGGGTTCTGGATTTGTCTCTATCTCTCAGAAAAAAAAATCTAAATAAAATAAATTTTAGTCTCTAATAAAACCTAGCCAAAAGACTTTTATAGTAGAAAGGAAAATAATAAAAATAGGAAAACAAGATAGGCTTGAGGACTCTTTTGTAAAAATATGGAAATCATCAAAGTTTCTCGCAGGTGCGATGGATAGATCGACCCATGCATGGACCGATCTTGGCAATGTGGACCGGTCGATCCGCAGGTGGACCGGTCAGTCCAGATCTTCTATTTCTCTTTGGATGTTTGGATCAATCGGTCTAAGGCTAGACCGATCGATCTGAGATCTTCGTGGCTTCAATTCTTCATTTTGATCAATCCAAAACCAGACTAATCCCTTATTCCTTTACTTAGCCAAATTCCATCCAAATATGTTGTAAATCTTCACTTTAAGTCCAAATCGACCCGAACACCTGAAAACCTGAAAATGTACCAAAACTTGCAAGGAAAACATTCGGATAATGCATAATAGTAAACATAAATGTCCACTAAAATTCATTAAAACCGAGTAATATCAATTCCCTAGACTTAGATATTTGCTTGTCTTCAAGTAAAGAAAGACTAAATCAGGTGAAGAGGTTTAAAAAGGACCACACAAAAACTCACAAAATATCAGAAACCCCAAGTATAGATATCAAAACTCTGAAGACATTGGTCTTAAACAACCACTACGAATGAACTGTTTACCACCACTTAACTAATAGCATGCTTCCTAGTCTAAATTCCAAATCAATCAAACCATCAAGTCATCTCAACTAGCTCATTAAATTCAATTAAGTTCAAATAAATGAATTCTCATCTATGGGGTATTGATCAATGTGCTCAAGTATCTCTTATATCAAAATGTTCATACCAAACAGAGCATCAAACGACTTCTGGTCCAGATCCTTTTTCTCATTTTCTCACTTCTCTTTTCTTTTTCTTTTTTCTTTTTTTACTGCTTTTTCATTTCTTCGCATTTCTGCGCTTTCTTTATTTTCTTTTCATATTTTTTTAGCTGCCGGTTTTTCTGGGATTGACTACGGATTTCTAGATCACGCTTTCAATCCTTTTTATGTACCTTTTTATTTTCTGAAGGGAGAGAGAGAAAGGACCTGAATTATACTAAAAGAACTTATCGATTTTACAGAGCACTGAAGAGCAAGGTACCTAGCTTACAGAGTATACCAACACCATAAGCAAGAGAAATTAAGTTCAGGTTAAGTCCTATCATGGCAGAACTAGCATCAAATCATCAACAATCCAAAAGACTCAAAAATTTTATAGGCAAATCAATCAGCAATGGGGTTCTAATCATAAACATAGCGGTTAAATCTAAGCCATTAATCTAAAGAGGTCAATACTATACTCACACTAGGCTAGCACTCATCATAGATTTTGATCATGGTTCCTTCGACTCTGTAAGACTCAACAAAATCAAAAACAAAAAATTTGAAAATTACTCACCAAAATACATATCATCAAAACATAGTTAGTATCATTACACCCTCCCCCAGACTTACTTCACACCATCCTGGTGTGAAAATAAAACCAAGAGAAGGAATAAGAGTAACTAGAATCAATAGAGAAGTCTGAAGTAGATGAAAATAAAAATTAGACTATATGAGTTCAAGGGAAAGAAAATTATGAATGGTGAAGAGTCCCAATCCAAAATTTATCCCAAACTGCTACCTCACGCTATTGGATTGTTGCATGTAACTGTTATCTCTACAAAACGAACAAACATTCAAGAGAAGCGTTAATGTTCTTTCGATTTAAAGCACATAAAAGAATGGTTTTACAATGATTGAGCAATGATAACTCAAGAGTGTAACAAGAATCACTTGTAAGAGAAACCATTAAGAGCACAATGATCGAGCAATACTAATGAACAATTAGCAAGAATCATATATGAAAGCACTATTCGAAACAATTCTTAGCAATCGATCCAGTAGTACATCATCAAGTTGGTAAGTAAAGAGCAATGATCAAGCAATACTAATTAGAATTAGCAATAATCAAGAGATACTTAATGAGAAAAAAAAACTAATCATAAATCTAAAATCAATTCAAGTCAAAGCATCAAGAAAAGTGGTTAATGGTGAGCAATGATCTAAGCAATACTAATAAACATTAGCAAGAATCAAGAGAGAAACCATTAAGACAACCAACAATTCAAGTGAGATGCTTAAAAATGAAAATAAATAAGAGATAACCCGGAGAGACTTGAAGATCCTTCACCAGTAATATCCTAAATCACAGAGAACTCAAAACTAAAAATCGATAAGTTAATAATTAAAATAAAATAAGACTCAAAACTGAAAAACAACTAATCTAAAAAAACCAAATAGTGGGTTGTCTCCCACTCAACGCTTGTTTAACGTCAATAGCTTGACAAACTTAACTTCTAAGCTGGTATTGAATCAACATCAAGAGATGCTCATGAACAAGCTCCAAAATCAGACATCTTCAGCTTTAAAACCTTACCCATCACATCCTTTGTAACATATGTTCTTTTCTCCCTAAGCCTTGGGGTGAAGAATGCTATAAACTTTGAGAAGGGTTTTGAATAACCTTGTTTTTCACCTTATACTCAATCGCATCTCCAACTATTTTCTGAGGAATCAAAGTCACTTGAGAGTCTCTCTTGGTCTTCTTTGGTTTCACCTTCGCTTTATCCTTGGATTTGGAATGTTACTCCTTGCTGAGATTTGAGCTTCTTCATGCAAGACATCATCAATTGCACCCTTAAGATTTGTTTCGATATGAGATTCATGCTTCATATCCTCTTCTTTAACCATAGTGAGTCTAGATTTACCATTTGGATGGATTGCTGGATAGAAAACTCTTTTCTTGACTTTTTTAGGGATAAACGATGATTAGGAAGATCTACCACGGTTCCTACAGTTTCAAGAAAAGGTCTCCCTAAAACCAACGGTTCATCTGAATTTACATTCATCTCCAAGACATGAAAATCAATAGGAACTAGACAACTCCCAACTTGTACCAATATATCAGAGATAAATTCAATAGAAGATGCAGTAGAATCATTAACAAGTTTAAAGGTCATATTGGATGGCTCAATACCTGAAATTCCTGACAGGCTCAGGTTTTAATCCTAAATCTATACTGCAGAGAGCATATCCTTGTAGTATAGTAAAGGATCGATCCCACAGAGACTAGACAGCACGACTCACAGTTTAAAATTGATTCTAGCTAAGAAAAAATAAAAGAGGGAATGTTTTCGAAATGATTGAAAAGTAAGGAGAATAATTAAAAGTGAATGTTAACCAAAAGAATAAAACGCTAGGCGATAGGGAAGTTCCACATGTATTTAGGTTTCAGGTTCAGGCTGACAAGCAAGATTAACAATGAAAATAGTTCTCAACTCAAAAGACAATAATAGACTAATCTCCTCCCGAAGTATTAGATCCCTATGATAGAATTTCTAGATATAAAGACTAACCTTCTCCCAAAATCTTAGATCTCTAAATCAGATAATTAAATCATGCAGTGATTACAGATTCGATATATAAGCATTCTAAGACAATACTCCCGCAAGCAAAGATACTTATTCATCTAGACTGGGTCAGATTAAATAAACCAAATCCCTTTGTATTTATTTACCTAAAATCATGAACTAGGTGATCAGGTTAATTCAAACAATAATAACAAATCTAGACTAAAAACCTAACAATTTAAATCTATTTAAGTTAAACTCTAACCATCAAAACTTTTTTTCCCTAGGAAATCCCTAAAACCTAACAAAGAGACTACTCAGACATAGCCAAGAAATCAGCAATCATTAATTGAGAAAGCATATTCAAAAACCAGAATTTATAAAAGTAAATAAGAGAGTTCATAATTCTTCTCCAAAATACAGGTGTCAGGATTCGTCTCTCTCAGAAAATCTCTCAAAATAATGAATTGTGTTGTGAATTTTGTGTTGTATCTTTTGTCTCTCTAAATAACCCTAATCTTCTAACTTATATAGAGTTCAAAAAATAATAAAACCTAATAATAAAAACCTAAGATAAGTCTCGAGGACGGAAAAGTCTTTTTGGCATTCTTCAATAATCCTCGAGCATTCGGATCGATCGATCCAAACTTACGGAACTTTGGTAGTCATCAGGATCGAATAATCCAAGTGTGGATCGATCGATTTGCTCCATCACGTGCTGCACATGCTTCTTCTGCGAGACAGCTTGTCCAGTCTTCAGTAAAATCGTCATAACTTTTGATTGCTTCAATGGATTGACCTCAAATCACTTTCATATGAAAGCTAACTCACGTGGCCAGTTTGAGTTAAAATCTTAGCCCATTCCATTCATGGAAACATCTCCAAATGTTGATCAACTTTCGTCTCTTCTACTGAACTCTGCTTCTGCATTCGTCAAATTGCATCCATTTTGTGCAAAAAACCACATTTTTGCTCCAGAACTTCCAAAATACCTGGGACCATGAAAATATACCAAAGAAAGATAGAAATTACTCGAATAAAGACAAATAGAAAGTATAAATACTCACTAAAAGGCACCAAAATCGAGTGATATCAATTCCCCCATACTTAGATCTTTGCTTGTCCTAAAGTGAAGCAAGACCCAATCTAGAGAAAATGTTTTGAAACCACACAGAAACTCTCAGAATCTCAGCAACCTTAAGCATAGATATCAAAACTTAAAAGACATTGATCCTAAACAACCATTATGAAAGAACTGTTCACTACCACATAACTAAAAGCCTGTTTCCTACTCTAAATCCAACATCAATCAAACCATCAGGTCATCTCAACCAGCTCATTAAGTTCAATTTGATTAGAATAGATGCATTCTTACCTATGGGGTTTTGATTCAATGCGCACAAGCACCTCTTCTATCAAAATGCCCATACCAAACAGAGCATCCAACGAATTCTGGTCTTGACCCTTTTTTCCCCTTTCTCACTTCTTTTTTTTCTATTTTCGCACTTTTCTGCGTTTTTTTTTTTTTTAATTCGCACTTTTCTGCGTTTTTTCTTTTTTTTAGCAACCTGGCAATGACTACGGACTTCTAGGTCACGCTTTCAACTCTTTTTCTAAACCGATCTTTTTATTTTCTAAAGCGGGGAAGAGAAAGGATCCGGATCATACTGAAAGAACTTGTTGGTTTTACAAAACACTGAAGAGAAAGATAATTAGCTTTCAAAGTATCTTACCACCACAAGCAAGAAATATTAAGTTCAATATTAAGTCCTATCATGGCAGAGCTAGCATCAATTCATCAACAATCCAAAAGATCTAGACTTTCAAAAACAAAGCAATCAGCAATAGGGTTTCAATCCTAAACATACCAGTTAAATCGAAGCCAGTAATCTAAAAATATCAATACTATACCCTCACTAGGTTGGTTATCGTCACAGATTCTGGTCATTGTTCCTTCGACTCGACTTGACACGACTAATTAAAAACCGAAAAATTTTGAAAATTTTCACCAAACTGATGAAACATCAAAAAGACATAAAATATGATTAGTAACTATACTCCCTCCCATAATTAAATCACACCGTCACGGTGTGAAATAAACCCAAGAGAGGGAATAATGACCATAAAATAAATAAGAAAAATGAATAGTTCAAAAGAAGTTCAGTACTTACCTGGAACAAAAATTGGCTGAAATTTATTACGATGGATCGATCGATCCCTAGACGGATCGATCGATCTGTGATAACGTACTAAAAATTTCATGGGCATGAATCGATCGATCCATAGACTGATCGATCGATCGGAATGTCCGACCTAAATTTTTGAATTTTCCTGAAATAACTCTTAAACTCAAAAATTCAATAGATTAGTTAACTAATTAGGACTGACTCTAAACAAAACCCAAAGAAGAAAAATCAAATTAGTGGGTTGCCTCCCACTCAGGGCTTTATTTAACGTCTATAGCTAGACCCACTTACCTTTTATGCTGACTCTAGTTCGGCTCCAATAGAGGCAATAGTTCTATCATCCTTTTCTGAGATCTACAGCTTCAGCATCTTATTCATTGCTACCTTCTTGAAATCCTTTCCTTTATTTTTAAGACCTTGAACAAAAGGAATCCTAACCTTAGAGAAAGGTTTTGGAAAACCTTTACTCTTCACTCTGTAATCAATCCATTCTTCACCCATTGACTTGGGAATCAAAGTCATGTGAGTTCTCTTCCTGTCTTCTTTCAAACTTCCTTCACCTTTACCCTTGTCTTCTGAAGCCGGTTTTGGTGCACCCTTTTCTTTTCCTTGATCAGTCAGGTCCAACTCAGCATTCTCATCGATCTTCTGTAAGTTTATCTTCCCCCTCTTCTTTATTCTCGGGGTAGAACCTTTGAGTGGAACTTGAGATTCATTGCTCATGACTTTAACATCAGTCTTCATATTCGGTCTGAGAGGTTTGCTCTGCTTTTACCTCTTTGATCACAATGATTCTTGATGTAGGTATGTATGGTACTAAGGGATAGTAGTATGTTTTCTGGATGTTAGTGAGATAGATTCGCTTATGAGGAACATGCATCACAGCTCCTACTGAGGCTAAGAACTGTCTCCCTAGAACTAACGATCCTTCAGAATTCCCATTCGTTTCAAAGACATGGAAATCAACGGGGACTATGCAATCTCCCACTTGCACCATTACATCAGATACGAAACCACTAGAAGCCACGACGAAATTGTTAGCCAAAGCAAATGACATTCCCGAAGGTCTTATATCCCTAAGTCCCAGCTTTTCAGCGACCATCTTTGACATGATACTAACATTAGCACCAGTGTCACACAAAGATTGGTTGAATAGTACTCCTTTAACCATTACTGGAATCACGAATTCACATGGGTCCTCTAACTTATGAAGTCTTCTTAACATAAGAAATTTCTGAGAAACAACATCATAGTATATGTGTTCTTCAGTAGGGGCCTTAGTTCTGTTGGGGCAAGAGGTTTGAATTTTTGCAAGTTGCTTTGAACTTGGTGCAGGTTTTAGAGGTGGAACTATCGATCCCTCTTTGGATCGATCGATCTCTTGGTTCTATGGAAATTGGTCTGATGGATCGATCGATCTGAAGCTTCTGAGATTTTCTATAACATTGGATCGATCGATCTCTCCTTGGATCGATCGATCTGAACCCCTGTATCATTTTTCCCATTCTGAAAATTTGCAGATTCTGCAGACTTTTCATCCTTTCCATCAAAACTTGAATTCATTGCCTTGACATATCCCTTGGGATTATCTTCAACCTTTCCTAGTAGCATACCAGCTTGTCTTTTAACTGCTTTAGAGGTTTGAGCCACTTGCACATCTAACTTCTTCACATGAGTAGACAATGATTCGAACTTGTTGTTCAAATCGTTATACATACCATCCAGCTTTGCATTCAGATTCTTTTCAGACTGTTGTTGACTCTATAAGATTTGCTTCAACATCACTTCTATCTTATTATCTTGCTGAACTTGAAGTTGAACGTTTGTTGGAAACAAGGTTGAGGGGTTTGTTGAAAACCACCCGATTTCTGAAAAAATGTCTGTCCAAACTTATGTGCAAAGGTATTCTGGGGAGGATAAGACTGATCTTGAGAATTCACAACATTAGTACTCCTCCATGACAGATTACCTTTGTTGTAACATGGATTGTACCCTTGGTTGTATACTCTTTTTCCCTGGCTATTAATATAGCTAACCTCTTCGATGTTCTCAGATTCATTGACTGCAAAGCAATCAGCTTCAACTTTCTCAACATCTTCAGCAAAACTAACATGCTTCTCATTCTGTTTCTTGAGAAACTTAGTGAGAAGCTTCTTTACCTCTGCTAGTCCAGAAGAATCTGAACTAGATGATCGAACCCTTCGATCATAGTCAGGATAATGGTTGTTATTACTAGCAGCAAAATTGTCGATTATCTTGTAAGCTTCATTCATGGGTTTAGTCATGAAATCGCCATTATTAGCTATGTCTAGAGAGAGTTGGTATTTCTGATCAATACCTCTATAGAAAGTGTTCAAGAGGTTCAACTCAGAAAAACCGTGATAGGGACAATCCCGCAAGTACTCTTTGAACATGTCCCATGCTTCATAGAAGGATTCCACCGCTCCTTGCTGAAATTGAGAGATCTTACTTCTCAAATTGTTGGTTATGGTGTAGGTGTAAAAGCGGTTTAGAAACTTGGCTTTGCATTCATCCCAAGTTTCGATTGAGTTAGCAGGTAATGACTTAAGCCACCTCAAAGCTCTATCAGCTAAAGAATGATTGAAGAGCTTACAATGCACGAAGTCTTTAGAGACTCCATTCAGCTAAGTAGTGCTGAAAATGTCTTCGAACCTATCAATGTAATCCATTGGATGCTTGGTAGATAAGCCATGAAACTGGTTTTGTCGCAGCAACTGGATCAGCTGAAACGGGAACTGGAAGTCCTGTCTTTGAGGTTGTGGAGAGTGGAGGGCGTTCCTATTGACTAGGAAGGCTTCAAGATTGTTGAAATCGCCAACACGTACCCTGTTTTGGTGAGGTGGGCGATTTCAATTCAGTCCAGGTGGGACTTGTTCGCCATTTTCATCGCCTAGATTGACGTTTTCAGCTCTTCGGTTAGCATCTCTTTCGAGATTTAATGACGGAACTTGATTGTCGTTACCTCCTTGTTGGTCTAGCGCCAACTGTCCTATCTGCTCCAAGCCTGGAGGGATTTGGGCATTTTGGACTAAGGGAATGATTGGATTCTGAATGACGTTGTCAGCCGTTTGTGTGGATGAACTAGCGCTTCTTCTAGACTTCTAACTCGAACGTTCTAATCGTGCGATTTCTTTGTGAGAATAAGCAGTTCAGGTGATTTTTCAGATCTCCTGGTCATGCACCTTCAAAACAAAAACAAGCGAAAAGAACGAGATTAGTACTAAAAATAAAAATCTTAGACTAGACTTTAAGAAAAACTTAAAAGGCATTGTATTGGTCCACGGCAACGGCGCCAAAAATTTGATAGGCTCAGGTTTTAATCCTAAATCTATACTGCAGAGAACATATCATTGTAGTATAGTAAAAGGTCGATCCCACAGAGACCAGACAACATGATTCTCAGTTAAAAATCGATTCTAGCTAAGTTAAAATAAAAGAGGGAATGTTTTCGAAATGATTGAAAAGTAAGGCGGATAATTAAAAGTGAATGTAAACCAATAGAATTAAAGGCGATAGGGAAGTTCCACAGGTATTCAAGTTTGAGGTTCAGGTTGACAAGCAAGATTAACAATGAAAATAGTTCTCAACTCAAAAGACAATAATAGACTAATCTCTTCCTGGAGTATTAGACCCCTATGATAGAATTTCTAGATATAAAGACTAACCTTCTCCCAAAATCTTAGATCTCTAAATCAGATAATTAAATCATGCAGTGATTACAGATTCGATATGTTCATAAGCATTCTAAGACAATACTCCCGCAAGCAAAGATACTTATTCATCTAGACTGGGTCAGATTAAATAAACCAAATCCCTTTGTATTTATTTACCTAAAATCATGAACTAGGTGATCAGGTTAATTCAAGCAATAATAACAAATCTAGACTAAGAACCTAACAATTTAAATCTATTTAAGTTAAACCCTAACCATCAAAACCTTTTTCCCTAGGAAATCCCTAAAACCTAACAAAGAAACTACTCAGACATAGCCAAGAAATCAGCAATCATTAATTGAGAAAGCATATTCAAAAACCAGAATTTATAAAAGTAAATAAGAGACTTCATAATTCTTCTCCAAAATACAGGTGTCAGGATTCGTCTCTCTCAGAAAAGCTCTCAAAATAATGAATTGTATTGTGAATTGTGTCTTGTATCTTAAGTCTCTCTAAATAACCATATTCTTCTAACTTATATAGAGTTCAAAAAATAATAAAACCTAATAATAAAAACCTAAGAAAAGTCTTGAGGACGGAAAAGTCTGTTTGGCCTTCTTCAATAATCCTCGAGCATTCGGATCGATCGATCCAAACTTACGGAAGTTTGATAGTCTTCAGGATTGATCAATCCAAGTGTGGATCGATCGATCTCCTCCATCACGTGCTGCACATGCTTCTTCTGCGAGACAGCTTGACCAGTCTTCAGTAAAATCGTCATACCTTTTTATTGCTTCAATGGATTGACCTCAAATCACTTTCATATGAAAGCTAACTCACATGGGCAGTTTGATTTAAAATCTCAGCCCATTCCATTCATAGAAAAATCTACAAATGTAGATCAACTTTCGGATCTTCTATTGAACTATGCTTCTGCATTCGTCAAATTGCATCCATTTTGTGCACAAAACCACATTTTTGCTCCAGAACGTCCAAAATACCTAGAATCATGAAAAATACCAAAAAAACATAGAAAATACTCGAATGATAACAAATAGCAAGTATAAATACTCACTAAAAGGCATCAAAATCGGGTGATATCAACTTCCAATCTTTCTGCAACAGCCATTGACATGACACTCACAATAACTCCAGTATCAGAGAGAGTCTGTGAATTCCAATTCGTTAATCAAAAAAGGGACCACAAATTCCCCAGGATCTTGTAGCTTATGAAGTTTCCTAAGTGGATTCGGTTGCTTCCCTATTATCTCTTCACACTCAAATTCTAGTCTGGGTTTTATATGTTGCACTGGGTAAGGAATTCTTGGTTTGTAGATTCGAAGCAATTCGGAAATCTCAGTAATTGGTGGACCGATCGGTCTAGCTAGGAACGATCGATCCGCCTTTTCAAATCGCCATAAGCTTTCGGACCGATCGGTCAAGTGTGGACCAATCGATCTGAACCTTTGGATTTTTCCATACAGTTTGGATCGATCGATCCGAGCTGGAACGATCGATCCAAAGTGGCCTTATCTCCCTAAACAGCTGACTGATCGATCCAGACTGGATCGATCGGTCTGGAGACTCTGCATCATTTTCCGCAGCATTTTCAAACCTGAATCTTTCTGATTTTCTCCTAGTTCTGCTTCCTTTTCAATCCCATATTCCTCATCAAACCGATTTGCAACTAAAGAATTACAATATACTTTGGGATTGTCCTCAACTTTCCCAGGGAAAACATCAGTTTGTCTCTTTACAGCTTCAGAGGTCTGAGCAACCTGAGTATCAAGATGGTTTACATCTGTACAGAGTGCTTCAAATTTCTGATTCAATTATTTGACTTCTCTTTCTGTCTACTGTTGTCCTTCCAAAAGTTGTTTAAACATAACTTCAATCGAAATTCCTTGCGGAGCTTGAGTTGGAGGTGCTTGTTGAAAAACATGCTGAAAGGTTTATTGAATACGCATAAATTAGAGTTTTGCACATAGTTCATGTTCTGATTTCCTTGGAAACCGCCACCTCCTTGGTTTTGAACAAACTACTTACCAGAGTTTGGCACAAAAGGTTTTTGTTAGGTTGGGTAAACATGATCATGAGGGTTTTCCACATTGTTAATCCTCCAAGAAAGATTGGGATTAATCTTGTTAAAACCTTAATTATAGCCTTGATTGTACACCCTTTGACCTTGGCTATTGATATAGCTAACTTCTTATTCAACAACATTTGTATCTTGCTCTTGGAAAGAAAAGCAAGCAGTTTATGAGTCATCAGCAAAACTCACACGTTTCTTGTTCTGGTTCTTTAGGAGTTGAGTAAGCATTCATCTCATTTATCAAAATTGTCCCTTTACTTCTGAAAGTTCAGAGTTGTCATATATAGTCCCCTTAGTTCTTCTATCAAAGTCTTAAAAGTGATTGTAATTGTTAATTGCTAAGTTCTCTATCAAACGATAGGCATCTAGGACAGCTTTAGTCATAAAATCATCATCACTCGCTTTATCTAAGGAAAACTGGTATTTCTGGTCAATTCCCCTGTAGAAAGTGTTAAGGAGACTTACATCTGAGAAACCATGATGTGGGCAGTCACGAAGATTCTCTTTGAACCGTTCCCAGGCTTCATAGAATGATTCCACTAGATAAATCATGAGATCTTGTTCCTTAATGTGTTGGTCCTAGTAGTGGTGAAGAAGTAATCAACCCAAGTCACAAAAGATTCAACGGGTAGAGATTTCAACCAGTGAAGTGCTCTCTCAACTAGAGAATGACGGAACATGTTGTAGTGCATAAAATTGTGTGATACCGCATTAAGCTTGGTAGTACTACAGATGTACTCAAAGTTATCAATGTGATCCATGGGATGCTCAGTTGGTAAACCACTAAACTGGTTGTTATGGAGCATCTGAACAAGCTGAATGGGAAATTTGTATTCCCTTCGCTGAGGTTGTTGAGGTTGGATGGGATTCTTGCTAGCAAATAATGCTTCAAGATTGTTGAACGAACCAACTAGAGGGTGGTTATGAGGGTAGCGTTGATTAGCAAATATTTCCAAATCGTCATACAAGATAAAGTTTCTTGCATCGATATTATGAGGGATTGGGTTCACCGGTGGTATTTGGTTGCCATCAGCTCTTGGTTGGCTTTGTGGCACTTGATCGACGTTAGCTCCCACTCCCACCTGATGGAGAATCAATTGATTAAGTCTAGGAGAAGGTGGATTGATTTGACCTTTGGGTACGACCGTACTGATGAGCTTGTGTAATTCTGGGCTTTCCAGTTTGAGCGTTCTAACTTTTCGAGTTATGCGTTACTAAGGCTGAGCAATTCAGAGGATTTGGCAGATCTTCTGATCATACACATGTAAAACAAAAACAAGAAGAAAGAACGAGATGAGTACTATAAAATAAAATCATAGACTAGATTCTAAATAAAACTTAAAAGGCACTATTGGTACCCGACAACGGCGCCAAAATTCTGATAAGCTTAGAATATAATCCTAATTCCAAAAACTATACTGTAGAGAACATATCACTATGTAAAGGGTCGAATTCACAGAGACCATACAGCACAACTTTTAGTTCAATCTCTAATCAAGGTAAGACCGAATAAATAGATGTTTGTAACGTAATTAAAGCAATAATTAAAATAAGCAGTTGTAAATCAATAAACTAAAATGTCAGGCATTAAGAAATTCCACATGTATTCAGGTTTAAAAGCCAAAGTTAACATGCTGGATTTTTTTTAATATAGTTCTCAACATGAGAGACATAAATAAAACAATATCCTCTCGAAGTATTAAACCCTATGTTCGAATTATTAGAAACAAACTTTCATCGTGTATAACTAATTGAACCATGCATTAATGTTCAGATTCAATTGTTCATAAGCATTCAGTACAATACTCTCGCAAGCAAGAACACTTATTTATCTAGACTATATCAGACTTCTAAACCAAATCTCTTTGCGTTAATAATTCTAATATCAATGAACTAGTTAGCTACTCTAATTCATGCATTAAAAACAAATCTAGACTAAGAACCTAACAATTGTTATCCACTTAGAGCATGTTCATTGGAGGCTCTTACCTAGTTCTTAGGTGTATTTTAAATGTATTAAAGAAAAAATAAATATTTTAATTAAGATAATACAAGAGCCGGTCCTTAGCTAAGTATTTTAAGACCACATAAGAGTCGCCTACGTGTCGGGTTGTGATTGGTTTGGTCGTTTTAAATTATTTTTATTTTTTATTTTTTTACTTAGGGGTGGGCATTTAAACTGAATCGAATAAACCAAACCAAACCGAATTTAGTTCGGTTACTTCGGTTCGGTTTATTTGGTTAGTTCGGTTTAACTCGGCACCATTTTTATTTTAGTTTGGTTTTCGGTTTGGCTCGACGACAATTTTTTATACTAAATTAACCGAACCGAACCAACCCGAACCGAACTTGCTAAAATTAACTGAACAAATCGAAAAAATCGAAAATAAACCAAAAAACCCGGAAAAAAAGCCTGAAAACCCAGAAAATTTAACCGAAATTAAGATTTTCGAACCGAAAAAACTGAACTTCAAAACTGGAAAACCGAACCGAACTTCAAAAATTTATCACTTTCAATCTAATAATATTTTATGATTTGAAATTTATTTTTTAATTAAGAACCCCTGGGGTTCTACCAATGGAAGACCAAAATAATAAATACTTGTTGTAGTTTCTTAAGTGTATAAAGATATTATAAGAAAATTTAAAAATTACTTAAGAAACTATGGAGAGCTTCTCCAATGAACATGCTCTTATGATAAATTTAACAATCAAACATGACTTCCCTGGGAAACCCTAAAACCTAACTAGTGAACTACTCAGACATTGAAAAGTAAACACAAACAAATATCTTTTAAGAACAAATAATTAAAACAAAAATAGATATAAAGGGTTCAGAGAAACTTCTCCCAAATACAGGGTTAGAAAGGAAAATAATAAAAATAGGAAAATAATAAAAATAGGAAAACAATATAGGTTAGAGGACTCTTTTGCAAAAATATGGAAATCTTCAAAGTTTCTCGCATGTGGGATGGATCGATAGAACCATGCATGGACCGATCGATCCAGTCTTCTCTGGGCAATGTGGACCGATCGATCCGCAGGTGGACCGATCGGTCCAGATCTTCTGTTTCTCTCTGGATGTTTGGATCGATCGGTCCAAGGCTGAACCGATCGATCCGAGCTCTTCGTGACTTCAATTCTTCATTTTGATCAATCCAAAACCATATTGATCTCTCACTCCTTTACTTAGCCAAATTCCATCCAAATATGCTGTAAATCTTTACTTTAAGTCTTAATCGACCCGAACACCTGAAAACCTGAAAATGTACCAAAACTGGCAAGGAAAGCGTCCGGATAATGCATAATAATAGACATAAATGTCCACTAAAATGCATTAAAACCGAGTGATATCAACTCCCCAGACCTAGATATCTGCTTGTCCTCAAGTAAAGCAAGACCAAATCTGATGAAGATGTTTGACACATAAACTCACAAAATCTTAGAAACCCCAAGTATAGATATCAAAACTCTAAAGACAGTGGTCGTAAACAACCACTATGAATGAATTGTTTACCACAACTTAACTAATAGCATGCTTCCTACTCTAAATTCCAAATCAATCAAACTATCAAGTCATCTCAACCAGCTCATTAAATTTAATTAAGTTCAAATAAATGAATTTTCACCTATGGGGTATTGATCAATGTGCTCAAGTACCTCTTCTATCAAAATGTCAATACCAAACAGAGCATCACACGAGTTATGCTCCTGATCCCTTTTCTCACTTCTCTTTTTTTTTTACTACTTTTTATTTCTTCGTATTTATGCGCTTTCTTTCTTTTCTTTTCATTTTCTTTTAGCAACTGGTTTTTCTGGGATTGATTACGGATTTCTTGATCATGCTTTCAATCCTTTTTCTATACCGTTTTTTATTTTCTTAGGGAGAGAGAGAAAGGACCAGGTTCAAACTAAAAGAACTTATCGATTTTACAGAGCACTGAAGAGCAAGGTACCTAGCTTACAGAGTATACCAACACCATAAGCAAGAGAAATTAAGTTCAGGTTAAGTCCTATCATGGCAAAACTAGCATCAAATCATCAACAATCCAAAAGACTCGGAACTTTCAGAAGCAAATCAATCAGCAATGGGGTTCCAATCTTAAACATAGCAGTTAAATTTAAGCTAGTAATCTAAAGAGGTCAATACTATACTCACACTAGGCTAGCAGTCATCATAGATATTGAAACAAGGGATTAGAGAAACTTCTCCCAAATACAGGATTCTGGATCCGTCTCCTTTGCTCAGTAAAAAACTCTAAATAAAATAAAGCTTAGTCTCTAATTAAACCTAGCCAAAAGGCTTTTACAATAGAAAGGAAAATAATAAAAATAGGAAAACAAGATAGGCTTGAGGACTCTTTTGAAAAAATATGGAAATCTTGAAAGTTTCTCGCACGTACGATGAATTGATCGATCCATGCATGGATAGATCGATCCGCAGGTGGACCGATCGGTCCATATCTTCTTTTTCTCTGGATGTTTGGACCGATCGGTCCAAGGCTGGAAAAATCGATCCAAGATCTTTGTGGCTTCAATTCTTCATTTTGATCAATCTAAAACCAGACTGATCTCTCATTCCTTTACTTAGCCAAATACCATCTAAATATGTTGTAAATCTTCACTTTAAGTCCAAATCGACCCGAACACGTAAAAACCTCAAAATGTACTAAAACTTACAAGGAAAACGTTCGGATAATGCATAATAGCAGACATAAATATCCACTAAAATGCATTAAAGCCGAGTAATATCAGTATTAGAATTCTAGACTTTACTCACATAAATTTTCTTTTTGTCCGCTGCACTTTGGACATTGGTCTCATAATGATTCATAGGTTCTGCTAACTTTTCAGTACGGAGAAGCAGTATACCACATGAAAATAATCATACATTTAAGAAAAAATCATACAAAAATGGTTGGTCCAGAAGCACAGTCTCTCCCAAAATCATATGATTGATTCTTTTACTCATTTCGACGGAAGACAAAACTTGGGAGTAACATGAATGATGAGATAAGACTTACAAAGAGTATGTAATATATAATGACATAAAGGTCAAGCCTGCCATAGCAACAAACACGATTTGGAACACGTTGTACCTCACATATACCATCATTTCAAATCATTCGCTTAATAAGACATGAGATGCGAGAGATTTAGCATAAAAGACTACTACTTACTTGTACTTGATTCCTCGAATGAACTACAATGTGTGTCCAAAGATTTCCTGCACCAATGGCATGAGCGTAATATCCAAATGTAGTGACATAGAAGTGAATCAAACTGAAAATTTAAAAAGCCAGAATGACTAAGATTGTGAGGGTGAATCCAATTACACCAATAAACAATATCAAAAAATCAATCTTGACCTTAGAGCATGATATGGGTGTCTTAAGGAAAGGCTCAATTCTGGCTAGTTTCTCATGGCAACATCTCAACTATGTGAATATAATCCTTCAACTCCTTAATGAAGTGTTGCCAATCGAATAAGTCCTTAAATCCACTACGAAGAAGGTGGAATAAGGGATAAGCTAAAGTGCAGACAATAAAATTAGGGAAAAGCCATCTATCAATATGCTAAGAACAAAGATACAATTTGTTTAATTACCAGAACTTCTTCAGTTAGAGGAAATCTAACAATAGTTACGTGGATCTGCAAGGAGGTGTAAATAATATAAACCTTTGTTAAGTTAAGGACTAACTTGTTATCTGCCCAATATGAGTTGTGGCTACGCAAAGAACAAACTAAAGTTGACTTCATAATTTTAGTCATTGTAACCATATCAGATATCTGCATTCTAAATAAGTTAAATGCATCGGCCTAAAACTTATATACAGAAAATAACTTCAAATGCATGATCTCAAATTTCATTTGTTTTAGTCCTCCATTAGCATTTATGAGAACGTAGTCATTTGTAATAGCACCTAACTCTGCAAACAACATATAATTACATGGTAAGAATTCAACGCATAGTACAAGTAATGCAAAAGAGAAAGCAAAACACTACTAAGAGGACTAAAAGTTTTAATTTTGCCAAATCCATACTTTTACAGCTGTCAATGCATTGTGAGAAATTTCCACTCTCGGCTTTTTCCCAGACACCTTCAAACTAAAAGAAGAATAATAAAGTAAGATTTCAGTAAGAACCTCAAAACCAAAATATATGGATTCACAATAGTATAATCCATTAGAAAGTTTGTGGCCAATGAAGAGGCGGTACAAAAATCTGATACTCTGAGTTAAGACTACCTGAGAGATGTACCTAATGGAACAAAGAAGAATGAGCCCGACATTAAAGAGGAAAGAGTTCATGAGAGTCGCACCCCATCTGAATAAAAAAACAACTCGATATAGCCAATTAGAAATTAAAGAAAAGGGAATGATATTGGAAAATAACCAAACACTATTAAGACCATTAGATTGATTACTTCAGCACTACGCATATACAAAATTGAAAGCTACGAGCATACTAAACCCAAAACGTGTCAATAACAAAGAATTTAAATGAAATAGGACAAATTAGGGTTGAAGAGAAAAGAAAAGACTTCTAGAAATGAATTTGTTTCTCAGGCGGTTGAGGTTATTAGGTAGAAATTCTGCAAAAAATTGAATATCTGATTGAACTAAGAATGTCGAAATTGTACAGGAAGTATATTTTAAGAATGTGAATTTTTCTTTCTTTATTGGATTTTACGTTTCCCCTAAATAATATCATTGGTTTTTTGTTTTAATTTTTAGAAGATTTTCACACAACTGTAAAATTCTAATTGGTGGGAATTTTTAGAGACGTTTTTTTTTTTTTTTTAACGTCAAATTCTTTTATAAAAGATCATTGTTTACAAACGGTTGTAAGACTGACGGACAACAATAATAAACGAAACTACTTTGAGCATGTGTAATAGCTAGTTTAGCTAGGTAGTCTGCACAAGTATTAGCTTCTCGAGATTGAAACTGATATTGTACATCCTCAAAGAACGGGTCCCATGAATTTATTGTCCTTAAAAAATTGCTTAGCCGTGGTTGTGACAACCGTTTGTTAAGGAGTTGCATTACCCCTTGATTATCACCTTCAAATATCACCTTTTTATAGCCGAAACCTATTATACATTCCATCGCCCACATCAATGCCGATAGTTCTGATTCCATGGTCGCAAGACGACCATAAAAACGTTGGTGGCCACAATGCACATATCGTCCGCGATCATCTCGCAAAATCCAACCCATCCCTGAGTAAGCATTTCCTTGATGATGTGAAACGTCAAAATTACACTTCAACCAAGTCTCCGGAGGTGTAGTCCAAGATGTAGCACGTGCTATACTAATGCCATTATGTTGAGTGCAATTTGTGACCGTTGCATGAATCCACGCTCGGACCTCTCGAATTACCCGTTCACCCAATGTGGAAAAGTATGTGAGTTGCTGATTATAAACCAAATTATTTCTGGCTTTCCAAATGTACCAAAGCGTCCAAAAGGGTGCAAGTTGACTCTCCAAGGGGATCATCGAAGATTTTTTGAGTGTAATCAAGGAATTTACTTTCTCAGCAATTGACGACGATATACTGAAAAAGACGAAGAAAGTCCCAAATACCGCCACACCCCTTCCGCAAAAGGGCACTTGAAAAATAAATGGTCCATTGTTTCATCCGCGCAACAACAATGTAGACATTGTTTCTGAGTTATTATATGCCGATGCGCTAGTGTACTGAATGTCGGTAACACATTTGAGCAAAGCCGCCAAAGAAAATGCTTCAACTTGGGAGCTATATTAAGATGCCATATTTGTGATGCCAAAGTCCCATCAGATGATAATGGTGGTGCCGATGGTAGATCAAAAGTATCATTAGCAACCGCTAATCTATAACCTGATCGCACTGTGTAGCCCCCATGAGTTGTATAATTCCAAACATATCTATCAGGAATTGGGAATTGTGGTATATAGATTTTCCTGATAATTTCCATATCATCCGGATGTACATGACCACTTAACTTATTTTTGTCCCAAACATTTATATTCGGTATGAAAAAAGCTTTGGCCGGCAGCTCTAAAGACATTTGCGAGAGCATTCTAGCAGGCCTCGGTGGATATGTGGGTAACCAGGGTTCATACCCAACTTGAATCGATGATCCATCACCTAGTTCAGCACGTAGTCCCTTTTTTAGCAATTCTTTCCCATGACATATCGAACTCCAACCATATGAAGAACGAGGTGTTGTCACTGCATTTAAAAAGCTTCCATTCTTATAATATCGTGCACGTAGAAGCCT